>JAOVYU010000032.1:156917-166950 GCA_025674565.1 Synodontis membranacea | reverse complement strand
GGTTTAAACTTTAGAAATAAGCATTTATTAGCATTTTTAGTGACTCCACCAAACATTCGTGATTTTCACACATCTGTGCCGGGGTCTGGAACCCTAACCCCGCCAATGCATGGTGGGATTTGGTGTTTAACTGTAGGAGTACATTATGTGCTGTATATTTTCTGGATAGTTAACTTTGAAAAAATCAATGTCATCATCTGGTATGTTTAAAATTAACATTGCAATGCAGCTTGATTCTGTAAAACAATCTCTCAATCCCTTAGAGCACTTTTTACTCACCTAAAGAAACTGAGCAAAAATAAAGTCATCATATAACTCTTCTGCTGTAAGTAAATAAAGACACCACAGCGCACAGCCCAAACAACTCGCTCTCTTTTTGTCAAGGGCACAAACACAATGTGCCACATCAGACACTTTACTGGAAAAGGACAAATTCCCTCACCATCCTTTCTCTTTCCTTTTGTTAAACATATTTTTGTAAAAATGTTTATTATTAGATTTGGATTATGTAGATCGTCTGCTGTACGAGTCTCTCTGAATGAGCTGTTACTACAAAGACGATAACAAGCGCATTAATATATACATTTCTTAAGTAACCTTTCATATCAGATATGATAAATGTGTGATTCGGACACCTGAGATGGAATAATGCAGGGACGAGACGTGTGAAAATAAAAAGTTTCTTTGTTATTGTGTAGTTTTAATGCTACACAACTCCAGTTGGCTGTTGATTGAAAATGCTGTATTTCCTGTTTGTATAGTACGGTGTCACTGATTGGCTTGAAATGATAGAAACCTCCTTAAATGCAACAATATTTTGATTAAGGATTGCTTTATTCGCTACTAGTGAAGTTGCATCTTAAGCGAAGTCCAGGACAGCACTAGCCTGAAACTAGCTACTCTGAATGCAAGGTTAAGATGGACTTTATACCTGATCTTACGATTGAACTGGCACTCTCTGCGTGTGCTACTGGTTTCCTGGAGCTGTGACTTTCTCAGTGGGATAGCAAATAAATTTTCATCATATATGCGGTACGCAGTGAGATCTTATCTGTGGAGTTCTTTGGAGAAACTCTATGCTTTTGGGACTATTAAACTCTTGAGAGTGAATATAACACACTGTACAGTGAACAGTCTGGTTTAAAGCATGAGGTGAACCTTTTCCATTCGGCCGGAGCTGTACACCTCCAGGTCAAAATACTGAGGGATCTGAAGGAGGTTAGCCACTTTCTCAGCATCCGCCTGATACTGCACAGAGCCAGAGACAAGAAATCAACATGAGCAGAACGGGAACATCCTGCATGTGCAGAGCATTTAGAGCCAGAACAGATATGCCATTCATAAATACTGGGTATTAGAATATTATGAGCAACGGTAAAGCTAAATTGTATTCATAATAAATAAGTAAATAAGTAATCTAAAAATGATCAAGAAATAATTACGACAATTATATACATGCTGTATACAAGAAAAAAATATATATAGTACATACACGCAGAATAAATAGATAGCAAATATTAGGCAGGTGTGTGATGAGGACATTATATAGTACAGATGTGATTTTAATTTAAAATACAGTAAAATATCTTTTAATGAATTATCTGCTGTAACTATTTTGGCCATATAGTGTACTAATAAGAACTGTAAAGGTCTGTGAACATGTAGATATGTGATCTACATAAATGCTCATAATTTTTTCCCCACAGTATGAGGGAACACACCTTTGACAGCAGCATGGGCAGCGCGATGATGAAGTGCTCAGTCAGTTTGTTCTTGTCATCAATCTGAGTTTTCTTCTCTTTAGCAGTGAGAACCTGAGAAGTCACAGCAGAACACACCACATTAACATCACACGAATATCCACGCAACACAAATTCAACACCTCAGAGCACCACAGCAGGAGTGTGTACCCGTTTCCCCGTTCCCCTGCCCACAGGGGGGTGAGCCTCAGCTGCCTGTCTGATGGTGCACACCATTAACTCGATCAGAGCGCTCTCATGTCTGTCTCCCAGCACTGAAACCACACACAATACGGCATCACAACACAGCAACACACAAGCTGATGATAAAGGAGAGAGAGAGAGAGAGAGAGAGAGAGAGAGAGAGACCCTATTACCTTCCTCTCCCTGTACAGGTTCCTCCAACAGCAGCTCAATCATACAGTCCCAGTCCTTCAGCAGCTCCTGAGAGCTGTCCCACAGACTGTCCACCAGATATGCTGCATGCTCATGAAGCTGAACACACACACACACACACACACACACACACACACACACACACACACACAAAGATTTCTCACTGATAAGAAAATGTAAACTGATTAAATGTCATACCTTTACCCTATATACTGTGACTGACATTTACAAGACACTTGCTTATTTTTTATTATTATAAAATATTAACAAAAAAATAAATTCCTAATAATAAATTCAAACGAGTCTTACAGAAGATTTATCCCTTTTAAATATTTTTTTAATATACCAGATTGTATATTATTCTACTTTAAAATCTCTCTATATTTGTATATTATACAGGAGTTGGTTCTGGTTCACTAATCTGTTTAATCGAGTGGCGTTTCAAGAGTGTTTATGGTTCCTATAACGGCACTGGGACACTTCACTGTGTTTTCCACTCTGTTTGTCTGAGTTTGATATAAAATTCCATTTCCCAGTTCAGAACAGTTAGCTCAGTGAAGTTAGCAACATGGCAAACAATCCTTTTGACTTGGAATGTTAAAGTTCATCAGGTGAAGATGAAAAGGAAGAAGGGACACCAATTTTACAGGAAGTACCTTTAACAGTACAAATCAATGTGAGCTAGTTAACCGACGTGCTATACAGTGAACGTGGCCTCTTTGGATTCATTTCCACCATCAGAGCAAAAATAAACAGAAGATTTGGCTATAATGTGCCTGAAATGCCACTTAATATTCATTCATTTCTTTTTGTGTAGAACTGTTGAACATGAATGTGTTTGATATTGCGTTATTAGTGCGTAACTAACATCTCTCACATTTTCTCTGTTTATCAGCAAGATATTTATCTGTTTATTACTAAACTTTGTGTTTACTGCACAATTGTGTAAACCTCTCACTCCTACACTAATGAATGCTAGTCTCTTGAGGTGATTAAATTCCCGTGCAGGAATGAACCTGTTGTATAAATGTGTTTTGAATATAAGATTAGAAAAGATCACGTCTCTCTCTCTCACCTCACTCTCGAGGAAGAAGAGCACCAGCATTCTGATGAGGTTGCCATTAGGGCTGTTCCTGCCGCGGCGTTTAGCCAGAGCCTCCTCCGCCTGCGGGTCGTGTCGACTGAACAGCCTGCAGGTAGACAGCAAACAACATCCATCACTGACCCACACAACCGCACAACCTGCCAGTGGTTCCGCTCTTAACATCACTGTAGGAAGCAAAACTACAATCAGTAACATGTTTCTCACTTCCTATGGAGGAATTCTCCTGCAGCCACGGCGACGGGCCGATGGGCGGAGTAGACCAGGTGATAGACGTTCTCACAGTCTTCATTAGAGAGCGCGTCCTCGCTGCCACTGAAACACACACACACACACACACACACACACGTCTCAGAGAGACACAACATCTAGGCTCACTGACATCAAATGAAATCACTCTCTTATTAAACCATGTACTGATTTTTAAAAATTAACTCTAAAGTCCAACACTAATTACTGTGTGTATTAAAGTACAAACGCACACTAGAGCACAACCTGCACGTGTGTTAGTGTCACGGTGCACACTGGCTTCAGAAAGGGAAATAAAAGAGTGGAATTGAGTAGAGTACGGGTCATCAATCAATTTCATGTTATTCTGAGCAGGATGAGGGATAGCCAGAGTATGATTTCATGTCTTAATCATTAAGGAGATCCTTGGCCTTAGGAGTCAGAAACAATGAATTAATTTATTTCAAAAACAATAAACAACGAGAGCTAAAATAAATAACACTCACTGCAGGATGAGAGTGACGAGCCGAATGGCCTCCACTGCTACATCGTACTCTTTATCTAGAGTCATGGACACGATACGGTCCTGAAGAGAACAGAAAAACATTAAGGGTGTAAATGTGTAAAGGGATCGGGTCGTGTGTAACGGTTAACGTGATGCGAAGCTGACCTTAAAGCGGTTAGTAAAGAGTTCCAGTTTGGGGAAAAGGCCTCGGTTTGTGTAGAGTGTCTGAAGGGCTTTGAGACACTTCAGTCGGACTTCTCCTTGCTGTAAGTGTACAAAAGTTTTACACACTCTCGCACACCCCTCCCTCAGGGCTTACCATCATGTTTATCTTGCATTTTATTTCACAGTAAATCTGAGGAGTCTGAGTCACTCACCCGGTCGTGTAATGTCCAGCCCACATACTTTAAATAGCTGTCATTGAGAAAGGCGTCACTGTACAGCTTCATCCACACACCGATCTCCTCGATGCAGATAGCTCTGATCTCGGCAATCGCATCTCTAAATAAGCGATATGAACCCTTATAAATTATGAAAGAATAATAATAATTAATAAAGGTTACCTCTGGAACTGACACACACCTGTAGCGATGAACAAAAATTCCTTTGAAGATGGAGTTCATCATGTTCTCGATCTCATCTTGGTTCTCTTGCAGCTGGAATATGTTTTGCATGAGTTAAACACACTTTGAAACACAGATTTAAAAAGATGATGATGATGATGATGAGTGTACCTCCTTCCTCTTCTCCAGCAGCAGCTCCAGCTTGTCTGTGGCCCTTTTCCCAGCGACCTTGTTCCGCTCGGCCTCGTACTGTCTCTGGGTGTTGTCCTGGTTGATGCTGAGGTTCAGAGCCACATTCACCAGTGCCGTCATCAGCTTCATCGCTGTGGGTGAAAGAAACAACACTTATTAACACTGCGCAGTGTTTACGGCTAATCCAGAACCGCATGAGTGCATCCTACAGAGAATACACACTGCATTAAATCACTAGAACACATCTGGGCTTAAGGCACCACAGGCAAACGTTTTTTCTTCTTCTTTCAGCTGTCAATTTTCTTTCTTTCTCTTTTATTTTATATATATGTATATATTTCTACTTGGAATTTCCATATTTCCACACTGCTTTTTTTTTTTTTATTTTTTAAAGTTTATATCTCCATCATCAGTATTTTTATAAAACTTTAAAGCCGACACTGTACACATTAAAAAGATTAATAGTGTATATAATTTCCTTTGATGACTTTGTGAATTTCTGGCATTTTGACGGTTAATAATATTATGTTTATATGTAATTTCTCAAAGACATTCCTTAAACCATATCTGAGAAGACCAAGTCTTCACCAGGGGAAAGTTCACAGTGATTCACAGGTTCTTATCACACTGACTGGTTTAAAGTGTTTTCTATAGAATCATGGTTTATTTTCTATGGATATGTTGTTAATTAGAATTGGTTAATCTTTTTGTCACTATTTGATATTCTCACAGTAAAACTAAAAAGTATTGCCTCAAGTGTATATTTTGGTACTAACATAAAAAAAAAAAAAAAAACAAGTCTCCAAAACCATCATCAGTTAGCCACATCATAAACATAAACATCATGTGAAACGGTACTACAACTGCCGGGAACAATGTTTTATACTTTGATGAAACAAGCATGGAACTTTTTGCCAATAAACATTGTGACTCTGTTTTTCCTCCAAAGGCCCTGGACACCTTGTTAGTGTACATGGCATCATGGACTCAGTCCCCTGAGCTGGACCCTGTGCGTGAGCTGAAGAGAGAGCAGGAGAGAGGGCTGAGGACCCTGGGTGATGTGCAGAGATTCTGTAAAGAGGAATGATCTCAGATGCCCTGCTCCGTATCTCCAACCTTATAAAATGTTATAGGAGAAACTCAGCGCTGTTTAATTGGCTGTTTTACTGTAAGCTGTGTTTTAGTTAAATGATTTTGTTGATGAGGGATTGATGATTAGTTTTTCTCTGAGTAAATTTAATTCAATTAAAAGTCTAATTTTTTTCAGTGTGAGATGACGCTACTTCACCAAAAGGCTGATTTCTTTCCAACTCTTTTTACAGCACTGTACAAAACAACCGTAAACAGTTATATTAAACACAAAGGTTGAACACTCTAAACTAGCAAAAACAGATCAGGGTCTTCACTCACGAACAGTACTAATGATAATAATAACAACAATTCCTTATACATCCAACACAATAAAACACTGTACGAGAGGAGATGACATGAAATTCACCTATGAGAAGGGTGGAACACTGTGTGTGTGTGTGTGTGTGTGTGTGTGTGTGTCTATACCACGTGTTCACGCCGTCATGCTGCAATCTAAATCTATATTTTATCCAGCACTGCTTTTTCTCTAAATCCAGATAAAAGCAGGAAATATATTTATTGAGTTGGAAGTCAGAGGAGAAAGATGACTGACCTGCGAGGGTGGAGGTGTGTCTGAAGGCTCGGACCTGCGAGTCAGACAGGCCGGTGAGAAGCGAGATGACCGTATCCATCATGTACTCATCATAGATGATACTGTACTGACACTGACGGATCAGAACCCCAATAAACTCACAGAAGTTATAGCGGAACTTCTTCCACTGAGGCCCGGCGATGGTGAGCGGGTAATCTCCGCTATCCTGAAACACAACAGTTCATCACTTTTAAAGAATATGAAGCAAAAAAAATATATAGAAATAAAAATAAAAGGATTTATCCCTGCAGTGCATTCTCTTATAAACAGAAATCACTCATGGAAAACATACCTCATCAAACTCCTCTGTCATCTTCCTGATAATTTCTGCATTCTGCATATTTCTAAACATCTCAATGCGTACAGTACCTGAAATTAAACACGCAGCAACGTTGGAGATTTAAACCAGAGTTAAACCATCTTGTTTACGCAGTGTAAAGAACAGAAGGCTTATGAGACGTGGCTGAGCTCGTTAGGAAATCAGACACCTGGACCATATGAAGAAGGTTTCAGGGTCAATAAAACATCTGAAGCATCTGTGTGAGAAGTAAATCTGTCCAGTAAACACTGACAGCACTGACTACATTAATATTCCACTCTCCTGATAAGACCACATGGCAGAATTTTAACACACAGTTACACAATGTGAAGACACAATGTGTTTTTTTACCTTTACACCCAGAGCACTGAATGAAGAAGTTGATGAGGTCCAGCAGAGCCAAATCTCGGTCCTGTTTGTACGACTCGATCCAGTCGTCAACAACAGACTACAGATCATCAGAAGAGAAGGAGATATCCGTTAGAGGAACGAACACAGAGGTGCTACTAAACACAAGTTCACTTAAAGTAAGTTAGTGGGAAATGAACGCTCGAGTCTCTCCGGGTCCAGTAATGTTTCACTAACAGGTCTGAGTGTTACCTGCATGGCGCTCTTGCCCAGCTTGACCACCTCAAACAGTGTGGTGGGGTCTCCTCCGTCTCCGTTCTGCTGTGTCATGCCGTTCGGCCTCCTGCCCCCCTTGTCTACTGGAGACTTACGAGCTTTCTTACTGGCTGCCTGCTGAATAACACACACTCAAGTCCTTTACACATTTATACTGAGAATTAATTAAATCCTTGGGCAAAGTAGTGATGAATTAATATGAATTTATATTATTATCATCTATTATTATTATTATTATTATTATTATTCAAAGGATAGAGAGTCATACCGGGGGTCTTCCTGGCCGTCCCCTCTTCTTCTTGCCTTTTCCCTCTGCAGGGTCCTCCAGCTCACTGACACTCAGACTCAGACTCACCGTGTCTCCCTGTCCAGACTCATTAGACGAGTCCCTGCACAAAATAAACACACACACACACACACACACACACACACACACACACACACACACTCCCTAAGTTTCCACAGACAACATTCAGAACACACGTCATACGCTCCTGCCTTTGGAAAGATCTCTGTTAAGTTGCACTTACTGTAAAACGGGGAACTCTGAGTTAATCATCGTGGCTCTGATGTGAGTAAAACAGGTTTATGGTAGACACTTGATCCAGAGCAGGAGTGAGGCGGATACACACTGCCTCCTGCTTCAGCTGAGCTTCAGTAAAATAATTCAGTCAGAAGAGCGAGTGAAGACCTCCATCCACTCACACCATATCAACCTGCACACACACACACACACACAACAAAGCACAGCATGAAGCGTATATGAATAAACGCATACTTTTAATGTATATACTGAATAAGGTGAAGGACGAACACTTTAGGAACACCATCTGGCCATTTCATGAACTGCAGCCAGAAACCGTAACACATGAACGTGATCATTATAGCAGCAGAATGTACAACCTTCGTTCAGTTACCAGATTAAAAATAAACCTTAAACAGGGATAATTTAATGGTTTCTCAATGACTAAGTTTATATTGCAGTTTTACACATTTACAGTCTGAAAGTGAGCACTGCTGATCGCACACAATCAGACATTACAACAAAATGAGATTTAAAACTTCGTAATTGTGCAAGAATTTTTCATAACAATTTTATGCCCCATTAGATACTTAATATATTGTGTTGTTTGAAACTCAACATTTAAAGGTTTAACAATTCAATAAATAATGATGGATTTAATGACTGAAAAAAGCAGTTTGATACTCAAGTAATAACATTTACATTACATGTTTATAGCTTATATCTATCTGCACTGTGCAGCAAGCCATATTACTGTTCAAAGCAACACGGATAAGTGTAAAAATAATGCACTCAAAATAAAACTAATATCATCTCTCAGCAATAACCAACTGCATAAAACATAACTACACGGACAAACTAACTACACTACACTTAACTACTACAGCTATATTCTCAAAGGCTGACCTGAAAGAGGAAAACAAAAATGCAAAAACAAACTACGTCTTACAAAACAAAAAGAACGATCATAAAATAATAATAAAAAGAATTCAGTGACACATAACAGCCACTAGAGGCAGTGCAAGTTACAGCTCAGGATAAAGAATAACTCATACCCGAGATCAGAAAAGAGAAAACCTTCAGCTGATTAAACTGAGCTATTGAGATTTGCTGGGAATTTTTGGGGAAAATATTATTTAGCTATTTGTTCTGCACTGACAGCATGATGGGGGAGTGATACTGCAGGAGGACAGTAGGGGGCAGCCCGAGCACGGGGTTTCACCGTTGCTGTGGAAACGCATGTACTCAGAGCTTCTATGGAGACTTGGTCTGCTTGTTAAATGAGAGCCTGTTCAGGGTGAAACGAGGCCAAATAATTTTTAATACAGAGGGAGAGGAAGAGGAAGAGAAGGCTGATCTGAGAGACGAGCTCAGACACACAAACAGACTCCACTCAGCGTGAGGTCACTGTGGAACTGACACTAGATGGCTCTCCACCTCCAGTGGAACAAGGGAAAGAGACCAGCCATTCTGGAACACACACACACACCTTTCCCGTCGGGTAAACACTGCTTGAGTAAATAAATGCATGTGTCTGAGTCACTACAGCAGGTTACTGCAGGCCGAGGCATAAAAATACATATTTGTACACAGAACTTAAAAAATAAATGGAAATAATAGAAAATAAAATTCCTTTGTGTGTGTGTATGTGTGTGTGTGTGTGTGTGTGTGTGTGTGTGTGTGTGTTCCCCTCCCCCCACCAGTGTAATATTATGGCTGAAGCAGTCCGAGCTCCAGTATGCAGAGCCAGCTGATACCTGATCCTGAATCAGTGCATCACAGGAAATGAAGAGCAACAGCAGGAACTTCATCTACATCTTTACACCCTGTTCATCCTACAGCGTCCACACATGATGAAGCCAAATCACCTTATTATAGCACGGTGTTGCTATTGAGGACTAAAAGCTCACATCATAGACGAGATTGGCAATGTTAGAGCACATAATGGACCTGATTTAGCGCCACTGTGACCAAAGTGTGTGTCAGTGGGAGAAAACTAATTAAAGTCTCAGTGTGAGCGCTGTTCTGAAGCTCCTCTAAAGTCCACCAATAGGAGGACATCAAACTCGCGGGTCAGCTAGAGATACAGTAGCAGCGATGGAGAAACGTAAAGGAAACT
>JAOVYU010000032.1:131995-143417 GCA_025674565.1 Synodontis membranacea | reverse complement strand
TGTGCTCTCTCTCTCTCTCTCTCTCTTGTGCTTTCTCTCTCTCTCCCTCTCTCTCTTGTGCTCTCTCTCTCTCTCTCTCTCTTGTGCTCTTTCTCTCTCTCTTTTGTGCTCTCTCTCATGCTCTCCCTCTCTCTCTTGTGCTCTCTCTCTCTCTCTCTCTCTCTCTCTCTTGTGCTCTTTCTCGCTCTCTCTTGTGCTCTCTCTCTCTCTCTCTCTCTCTCTCTTGTGCTCTCTCTCTCATGCTCTCTCTCTCTCTTGTGTAAAACTTCTTAGAGAATATTTTGGCTCTGATTTCAGCCTACATTTGATTAGTTTTTAATAGTTGTTAAGTTTTAAGGCTGAGTTTAAGAGTGTGGGATTGCTTAGAGCTAAGCCCATTCATCTCATCTCATGCTGGCAGGATCAGGAGATTGTGTTTGAGTGACAGCTCCATGTGAGACACTGTACAAATTTAAATGTGCTATTTTAAGCACAGGGAGGGGGCCCATGCGCCATGTTGTACCTCACTTTCTTTCTCTCTCGGTCCACCACGTTGAGAGCAGCTGCCCGAGTTTTGTCTGCTGGAAGGATTTTTATTTTAAAGTTTAATATGGGGTGCTGTTTTAGTAAAGAGCTCAACCGTAATCCACTCAGCGAACGAACGAGTCTTCTTCAGACGTCTGTTACTGAAAGCTGCTCAGATCAAGGCGTTAAAAAGTACTCTTCTGTGACCGAGCTGGCCGTCGAGAAGCGTCCTGCGTACGGCCTGACGAACAGAAGTGTGGATTTTAGGAATGCCGCTTCCTCCACCAATCACTCGGCGAGTCTCAGTTCTATCAGTAAGAGAAGCAGTAGCGTGCAGGACGGTGTGGTGGCATGGGAAGACTTTCAGGATGACTCTGGTAAGAAACCCCTGGGGGATGTTTCAGAAGATTCTGACATTCAGGCTCAGACAGAGACGGCGGTGTTGAGCTCTGTAAAACTGAGAATAGCTGAAAATGCAGTAAAACGAGCCAACTGGTTCTGTGAAGTCGATTTGTCTCAGCATGCAAATCCACCGCGTTTTAAACCCCGATGTGAGAACACAACTGCTGCAGACGCACTCATACCGAACAGTCATCACGTCAGACCCATGCGTGCTTCAGACAACGTCAGCTCGGCACTCTCGCACGCTAACAGCAGCAGCAATCAGAAATCTGATGTCCTCTTCACAAGCAAATATCCTTATGAAGACCTCCTCGATTCAGATGAGAAAAGCTCTGATTTTCTGATCTCAGCTTGCAGTGTGAAAAGGAGAACCCAGAGCTTCTACAGCATTTGTTCGATTGATGCAGATGATCTCGGGGGAGAGCGCGACCCATCAGCCATGACGCTTCTGGCAGCATTCAATCATACAGGTTTATTAACTAATACTGAAACAAAGGTCTTTATCAACAGCCCACTGACTAATCCTGCTCTAGAAACCTTAAATGGGTCCAAAGAAACACAAGATGATGGTGAGATATTGGCTGAAGGTCTCCCCGCAGAAACGCTGCCTGTAAACACCGCTCACCTGCTCCCCGACGTCATCGGGGCGTTTCATGAGGCGGGCTCCGAAGAACATGCAGCATCAGAAAAATGTGTTTCTGTTCCTCCTGAAGACAGAGTGAAGGAGGAAAGTGAAAAGCATGAACACAGAACACGTGCCACTGGTTTACACAAGACTGTGGATGAAACCTTTCCTGATCTGTTAGAAAGAAACGAGCGGCTCAGTGAGTCCGTGCTGGATCATACAGACGTGGACCGTTCATGTCGGACTCGGGTCAACACCAATGCACAGGTAACTATTGTCCCAAACCTAGAAGAGACAATAATGGGTTGTGGAGTTCCCCGCTCAGAAACACCAGAGCAAGAACCCAGAAGTGTCTCCTCAGAGCCGAGAAGCTTGGATAATGAGCCGAATCATTTAAACCGCTGTGTCGACTTCACAGAACCCAAGCCAGTAGAACCCAGTACAGAGGTGAACCTTGGGGTGATGAGCGGAACAGGGCATGAACCTGTGCCAGGTTCTCATGTAGAACCTCTTAATGACTTTTTACACTCTGAAATCTCCAGCGTGTCTCAGATCAGTGAGGATAGATCTTCACTTTCTAATGAAGAAGGAAAAAAAAGTGATTGTGATGTGAAGAGTCGAGGGATTATCTCAGAGAGCAGCTCCCGAGACACTGACGCATTAAATCTGAACTCTAAATCCTGTTTCTCTCCCAGTAAAGACACGGTGGCGGAATCAGGCGAGTCCATCTGTACTCATTCTGAAACGGAAGCCATGGCCACAGAACCGGAACCCGGCTCTGAGCCGAACTCACTTCCGAGTGTAAACTCTTTCACTTCAGAGACCTCACGGATAAATAGTGATGCGCTTCAGACAGAGATGTTTCGGACAGGGTTAGCTGATTACCCTGGGTTTGATGCATGTCTCCTGCTGACGCACCATGATGCAGAAAAGAGAGAGATTCACTTTGGCATGGAGGACGTCACTTGTCACATTTCATCCACCGAGCTGTCGGGCGTGGTGCCAGAATCAGAGTTTGCACGTGAGCATGTAGAGACGAGTGAGAATTCTGTGAGAATAAACTCCAGCGCTGATTACGACGAAGCAAATCAGAGTTTAGTGAAAGCTTCCAGTGAGACATCAGTGAGTTTAACACCGGAGCAGGAATTCTCAACATCGCTTCATTTCACTTCATCTGATGCTGACTTCTCTCTACACACCAATCTTATGGAAGATGCTTTGCAAAACCCTGAAGATCCATCAAACAGTGAAGAACAGATGCTTCCAGCTGCAGCCCAGGAACATTTTGACATGAAGGAAAGAGACGGATGTTGCCTGAAAGAGAACGAGACCTTGATTAAGGCCGAGTGCTTTCACGAACACACAGTGGAAGGACTGAATCAGATTTCATTAAGTCAAGTTAAAACCTTGATCGAGCAAGATTTTGACCTGACTCTTGGCAGAGATTACGGTGAGGAAGTAATCCGTTTATTTCTGGAGGGCAGCAGTGAAAATGCAGCCTCGTCTGTGAACTCGTCTTGTCACTGCGAGTCGACTGACACCTTCGAGAGCGCCACGTTGTCTATAAACAGTACGCAGTGTGAGAGTGCTCACGTTCCCTCACACACACTCTTGGGGAAGGCTGACACACAAAGCTCCTCTGATCCGTCCAATCAGGAGCCAGAATTGTCGCATGGAGATGAGGAGGACGTGCACATGATCAGCACTGCAGAGCAGCAGGTGGTGATCGACTACAGAGTTCCTCTTGGGAGAACCATAAGTCCAATGTTTGAAATTGGAGAACCAGCACATGCCTTAGAAGGTCATGATAGCTCTGATGAAAGCATGGAGTGCTTCGTGACGAGCAGACTTCAGGGATATCGGCTTGCTGACGGATTGCACGGTCCAGGTTCTAGTTGTGGTCTTGGAACTGCGGGAATGTGCCTCGTTCCCAATTTCAGTGTCGATAACCAAGCGATTCCGCTCCCCATCGAACCCGACCAGGTCGACCGTTACGCTAGCACACCCTCATATGAGATTCACTTTCTCTCCCCAAACGCAGTAACAGACCCGGTGCAGGTAGAAAATCCACAAAGTCTGACCACCACAAACGAGCTGGAAAGAGAACGAGGTGTGCTAAATATGGTCTCTGACCTGCTGGGTAAATCGGAGGTGAACGAGGATACAGATTGTAGTCACTTCCTGTCTGTGTGGGCGACGGAGCCTGAGCTGGAGTCAGCGTGGCAGTATCATCTCTCTGAGGAAGAGCTGATGGGACAAAACGGAAAGGAGGAGGGTAAAGCTGACTCAGCTCTTGACTCTGCGTACCCGTACAGCCTGTTAGTTTCCGATGGGGCCTGTGTGTGGGACTGGCAAAGTGCTTATGGGCGACTTGTAAGTCTGCGTCTATGCGGTGTTGTTTAGTAACTAATCACTTAACAACTGATCTGACGTGTGAATTTAACTGGCTGATTTCAGTCTTTGTCTTCTTTCTTAGGGATCCACCAAGGTCTCGGACCTCAATCCTAACGCAAAAGCATGGGCCAGTTATATACCTAACCAGGAAGCATCTGGATCAGCTTACACACACCGTCTCCAGTCATGGGCCGACTCCAGTGACGCAGGAAACTCTGGCTCAGGGGGTAAACCTTCACAACGCCCTCACAGCTCACGATGAAACCTCCCTGCATTCATTTAATCGATTTTTAACTCGGATACACTTTAGACTTGACGTATGTATCATAAGGCAATCACAGTCCTGCTGCAACATCAGATATTAGATTAAAGCCTGTATTACATTTCTGTAAATTATTATCTGGTTATTCAGTACACAGATATGATTAATTTAACGTGGAGTCTGATTACACATCCAGCAGTTTTATCTGTTGTGAAAGAAGTCCAAGTCTGTGTGTAGATTAGATATCAGACCGAAGGAGCATACGGTATAGTTTTCCACAGTAAAAATCCTCAAATATATCAGTAAAAAAGATGTTTCAGGAAACTGATAATAATTTTTCTCCTTGCTCGGGGTTTATTGAGGGATTCTTCAGCCGGTGGCTCTCAGTGTGGTGTACGAGGAACCGCAGGCTCGCCGAAGCACAGCGCTAACACTTACCCTCATTTTCTTTATAGTGTTATTGTGGTAGAAATCACAACCTGTCATTATTGCCTTTCTGTCCTTATTACACTCTGTAACAGGTCACTTTAATTAAAGCTAACGAGCACCCTAATGGGTCTGTGTTGGTGGGGAAATTCCGTGGCTCTAACAACATGCTAAATTATTACTATACATATCTAATTAACGATCCTGATATTGCAAGAGTTAGATTGTGTTTACAAAACAAATCTGGTCCATGGAGTTTATTTAAAATTTGTTTAAATATTACAGTGTTCCCTGGATGCAGAAAAGTTTCAGAGCCGCTGACTGCAGCGAGCGTACACTTTAATCAGAGGAAATTAACTCTGCGCTGTATTAAATCTGCAGCACTGCTGCCTGTTAATCAGATATTACTTAATGAAAACTTAAACAGTCTATTTAATATTAACTTCGGATCCTTTCCTATGATGATAAAAGTCTGAATTTTTTTTGTCCGTTGTTCCAGGTTATGTACCTAGTGATAATGGTGAGAAATGGAATGAAGAAAAACAAGTACCAGTCTCAGTAGGACTGCCTTCAGCAGAACCATCAGAACCCGTGGACATGGAAACAGCGGACAATCAGTTAGCCCCTGGCCTACAGCAAGACACCAACACGCAGGGTACGTCATTAAAGCGAGCAATAAACACCACGTGTACCTGAAAACCTGAAAATATCAATAGAAGTGTTTTGTTTTTGAGTAGGAAGTGATTGCTCAGATTCCTCCAAGCAGCTTGAAGATCTCAGAGAGCAGCTGAAGGCTACGCTGGAGTTTTGTCTCTCCAGGTAATTATCTCAGAGTTAATCACGCTGATCCTCCTCACCTGGATGTGAGCGTTTTAAACCCGCTGCTGGGTTTAACCCTCACGTCAGGGCTTTGCTATGTTTCATAAGCCCTGGGAGGAGAAATGACCTGTAGTTCTTTAACAGATTACTGGCATCAGGATTGTTGCATAATTTAATACGTGTGAGTAGAAATGTACTTCTCAAGTGTGCAACGGCAGCTCCAGAATTATTGGCACCCTTGGTAAGGATGGATGAAACAGTTATGAAAAAATTGAGAGGTCCTAGGAATCCAGAGCAGCGGTTGCTCACACTGTATTCCCCCAAAGCTTACAGAAGACAGTTCAGTAGCATTAAGGAAGGAGACAGGAAGTGCTAAATGCTGAGGTGCTGAGATTATCTTCAATGTGAGATTGAACTAATTTCATTTTTTCCCCCATTTAAAAAAAAAAAAAAAAAAAAAAAAATGTGTATATATGTATATATATATATATAATTTCTCCCCTTTTATCTTGACAAAGGGTGCCAATACTTCTGAAGCTGATTGTAAGCTTCAGTTAGATTACTGTGCCTGTAACTGGATTGAGTGGTTTGAATACTTCATCATGGTATTGATCTTGTTTATAATAGAATTATAAGAAGCCGCTGTGGACGTGGGTGTAGATTTCTGACTGTGTAGGGAGCTCTTACACAATGTGAGGCTTTGTAAAAAAGGAGTTTATTCAAAGTCTCTGAAGTTGCAGCTCAGTTTATTGTTGCTCTTTTCTCCCTCCAATCTCATAGGGAGAATTTGGCCAACGACATGTACCTCATCTCTCAGATGGACAGCGATCAGTACGTGCCCATTGTGACCGTAGCTAATCTCGATCAGATCAAGAAGCTCAGCACAGATATCGATCTTATTGCAGATATATTAAAGAGTAAGTCAACAGCTGCCAGTAATTATGATTCATCTTTCCACTATTGCTGATATTTGACATTTGATATTTATATTTTCTTACATTTTTTTTTAGCACTTCCTCTTGTTCAAGTGGATAAATGTGGTGAGAAAGTGCGACCAAATCAGAATCGCTGCATCGTTATCCTCAGAGAGGTGCCTGAAGCAACGCCTATCGAGGTAAGTGTTCTCGTCTAATAACCTTCATATGGAAATAATCCATGCTGTTCGTGTAATCTTTTTGTCTCGTGATTGTTTTGCTTTTTAAGGAAGTGGAATCACTCTTTAAAAGTGACAAATTGCCCAGATTTGTCCATTGTGAGTTCGCCTATAATGATAACTGGTTCATCACATTTGAGTCAGAGGCAGATGCACAGCTGGTAAACCTGACTCTTATTGGGTTTTTTTCCTCTTTCTTTAATAAATTTGGTCTGTTCTGGTGTGTTTGTATAATTGATTGCTTTGTTATCTGTTCAGGCGTATCAGTACCTCAGAGAGGAAGTGAAGACTTTTCAAGGAAAGCCTATAAAGGTAAGCCTCATCACCATGTCTTGGTCCATTTTTAATGAGTTTATTTTCTTTATTAATGATGTGATCACTTTAAATTAATGCTAGGCGAGAATCAAGGCCAAGGCCATCGCAGTCAACACTTTTGTGCCAAAGAATGGATACAGGCCCGTGGATATGTCCTCAAACATGCAGCAGCGCTATACCTCATACTACATCCCTCCTGCGTTTGGGGCGCAGCAGCAGTTCCCCCCGTTCTACAGGCTGGTCACTCATCAGGGCTGGTCCACCACACAGGGCTACTTGGATCCCAGTTTGGTCAGTATTAGACTCCAAGCTCTCTCTCACACTCGAGTGTTCCTCTGTTTGTACACAGATTAAGTTATTACTGTAACTTGTTTCATAGACGTTCTGCTCCGTTAAATGGACCTATAAACAGAGATAATGTTATGATGCGTCACTGAAAAAGATATAGATAATATATTCTGTTTGTCCCAGATGAGGATGTGAAAACGTTAGTGTTAATTAATAACGCAGTTAATCAGTACTGTAATCATTTCTTGTAATCTGTCCGTTAGGTTACTCCGTTCGCTAATCCTGGATTCATCAACGGCTTCGCTGGATCTCCCACTTTTAAATCCGCCACTGCACCTTTAACTGCCAGACTGTACCAACCGAGGAGCCGGTGATGTGCCTTTCTTTGAGAAAAAAAAAAGTAAACTTTGTGTGTGTGGCTCTTCCTCCTTCTCCTTATTGACTCTCTCTCTCTCGCTCTCTCTCTCTCTACCTCTCTCTCTGTGTGCGTGTGTGTGTTTTAACGCTTGTAGGAACCACAATAAGAGCCACGTACGACCTTCGCCACCAGCTGCAGAACGAGGAAGTGCTTTGTTGGAGAACCCTGGTTCCTTCACCAACTCCACAGAGCGTGTTCCCAACGGGACCCGAGCACCACACACACACCAGCTGGGCAGCCGGCCGAGATTACCCAGCGCTCCGAGTTACCCCCGCAGGGAGCAGGTCGGGAGTGTACGCATGGAGCTGAATGGAGCAGATTACTCCCCTGTCATGGGGAGGGGAAGGTGATACACCATGCCTGTTGCTGTTCAGTCTGTGATCTGATCATTTCCTGTGTGTATGAAACTACACTTATAACCTAACTGTTTGAGTCACTGTGCACTCCAGTCCTCTGTCTGATCTTCTGTTTTCTTCTGTTTTTTTTTTTTTTTTTCTGTAAGGAGAAATGGCTATGGCTACAAGAAAAGGAGAGAAGATAAGTTCACAGTAAGTTGTCTGGTTGATAATGTTCTCATCTGGTGTGCAGCCGTAAGCAGATCCAGCTGTTTACATTTATGATGTCGGTGTTACAGAAAGCGTCCACACAGTCGCCCCCTCCAGCCCAGGAGCGCGCTCCTTCTCCCAGTTTCGAGCTGGGACTCTCGAGTTTCCCTCCCCTGCCTGGTGCTGCTGGAAATCTCATACGTGAAGTGAAGACTGAGAACAGCCTGGAGAACCGACTGTCTGACATCGTCACCGGAGCTGCTAAAGACAAGGTTCTGTCTCTCTCTCCATACATCGAAGCAGAAGTGATATTTGGGTCAGATCAGTCATTCACGCATTAAAGTGCAGCTGCAAAGAAAAGCTGAAGAAACCAGTGTTAAAGGATTACAGGATGTAAAACCTGCTTGAAAGCCAAGTGTTAAAGACAGTAAATACACAATACACAGGTTATATTTATAATCTCGGGGATCCTCAGTCTTGTACTGGAGCTTTCTTATCCAAACACACCTGATACACACCTGGATGATCCAACATCCAGGTTATGATTTATATGTTCTAACATAGTCTTATGTAAGTTTTATTAGATGTTCAGGTCAGGAATAATGTCTCGGGGCAGAAACCTTTCCAGTGAAAAGCTGGAAATTTAATAGCCTTCTTGTCCAAGTCATGCTCATTAAATTAGTGATTGTGTAGAGAGGCAGTTATTTGATTTGTCCAGTTGTGTGATCAGATAGGAAGCAGGGCAGAGTGTTTGTTTGTGGTTCTGGCATCTGTTTACATGGTGTTTCAAAAAAACAAACAAGTGACGTATCAGTAGGATTTAAGTCAAATCGTTCATTTGGTTTTTATTTTTTCAGTGACAGTTTTTGCTTGTTCTGTTTTACATACCTGGGATTAATCTCAGACAGGTTCATTAGTCAGTGATATTGCCAGGTGATATTAATTAAAGGGAAATGTTCACAGTTCTCATGATGCAGTAAGGGGAGAAATACTGAACTTGAAATATGTGAAATAGTGCAATGGACTGCAGAAGGCATGAAAACAATTGATGTTTCATGAGAACTGAAGCGAGATCGTGGAACTGTGAGAAGATCCGTGAGTGATTCAGAGCGCAGACGAGTTCAGGCAGTTAAATGATTTATTAAGGAAAGTTTCTGTCAGGCAAATTAATATGTTCATACCAGCTGGATTTCTGTTCTTTTAGCCCATCACAGATGTCCAGGATCCAGACCATTTTACAGACCTGAAGCAACACTTTGAAATAGATTCTGTATTTACCCTGAAGCCGGAGTAAAGATTTTACAGCCACAGTAACGCTCTCTGTTCTCCTCAATTCAGTTAAAAGTTCTGCAGCAGTATTTTGAATGAGTCGCAGCTGTTTAAGGGTCTTACTGAAGTTACTATAACGCAGCAGAGACGTGTCTTCCCTTTAGCATTTCCCGCGTAGCCACGCCTTCAGAAGAGTCACACAGGCGTGAGGTCACACAATGTACAGCATATAAAACTTGATATAAACTCTAGAGACTGCTGTGTGTGAGTATCTCAGCTGATCAGCAATTTCTGAAATCCTCAAACCAGCAACGGTTAAAGTCAGAGACATCACTCTTTTTTTAAACTTCACTTTAACTGAAGCTCGTGACCTGTGTGTGCGTTCTGCTCCCGCGTGCTTGGCTGAGTAGATAAGTGCGTGAATTTTCAGGTATACAGGTAAAGTATAAAGCCATTAATAAAGTGGCCAGTGAGTGAAAACAAATCATTTAGGTGACACGCATCCAGTTTAACAGAGAACATTTTCTCCTCTTCTGTTCTTAAAGATTGTCGTTGTTAAATTATAAATCTGTTTCAGAGAATGCGTGTTTACGGTTGCGTGTGTGTGTACGTGTGTGCTGTCAGATGTACACGACTGGTGATGTTGATGTTGAATGTGTCTATGCTCTCAGTGCCACAGTCATTTCACAGCAGTTCTTCTCTTTCAGCCTGTAAATAAGGACACAATGAGCGGTCATGTGACTTCAGGAACCTACAGAGAACCGACACAGACTGTTAATCCTGTTCCTCAGCCTGCAGTGGAACAGCAGAACCCACTGTCTCCCACCTGCAAACTGAGGTACAGCATGATGCTGATTAGTTATGTCTGTAATCATGTACAGGTCTGATAGTTATGAAGTAATTACGGTTAACTGTTCCATAATCACATGGTTTCATTTCGTAACGCGCGTGTGTTCAGCGCCCGTGTTGAGTCCATCAGAGAGAACGCTGATGTAATTAAATCACCAGATCATCATATTAATCCTTTTACACACAGGCTTTGATTTATAAACCAGTTATAACAATGTCTTGTGGTGTAATAAAGCGATGAAATTCAGTTTTCTTGGTGCAGAACTTTTAGTAACACAGTGCAGTTTTTATTCCTTTATTTATTTTATTTTTCTGCATCAGTCGGTTCTGATCTTAATTAAAACCTGAAAGCAAGTTTTAGTGTTTTATCACACAGCATGTTTTACACAGATATATTTTGTGCTTAATGTGTGATTTTTTTAAACCGTAGCTCGCTGAAGTCACAGGAAGTAAAGCTGAAGGAGATGACCTCACCTGTAGAGAGACCCACAGTGTCCGATACTAAAAGTCCGACTCCGACTACAGTGAGTGTGACTTAATCAGATTTTAATCTTTATTGCAGTAAACCTCATCCAGCTACACAGCCTTGTGTTATACCCTAGGTAGTGTGCAAGTGTAGGGACTAGGGAGCTGTTTGTGCTTCACCATCACCGTGGCTTAAATAAAGAAAATATTCCAACCTGCTCCAGTTATAGATGCTTTTAGAATTATCTTTTTAAAACCTAAATTTCTATCTATAATAAATAAATCTATATAGAATAAAGCTGATTACATCTGGACAGTCACTCTCCGTATATTATACATTTTAGTCTGTTATTTTTATATATATATATATAAAACCCTTGCAACCAGATTAGAAATGGTTATTCCATCACTCATCCATCTAGACCAAACTGGCTTCATAAAAAACAGATATGCATCAGATAATCTCCGAGAACTCTTCAATCTAATCATTACTGCCCAACAAGAAAAAAAGAAAGCCATTATTATATCATTAGACGCAGAAAAAGCATTTGACAAGGTCAATTGGCACTTCCTCTTCAATATACTACACAGGTTTGGTTTTGGAGAGTTACCCATCCATTGGATACAGGCATTATACACGTCACCTTGGGCCACAATAACCACAAATGGGATCACTTCACCAAGCTTC
>JAOVYU010000032.1:87345-96918 GCA_025674565.1 Synodontis membranacea | reverse complement strand
GTTAAAGATTAAAAGAAAAAATAACAACTAGAACCGTACCGAACCGAAAACCGTCACCCTTAAACCGTGATACGAACTGAACCGTGGGTTTTGTGAACCGTGCCACCCCTGATTAGAAGGGTTGCTTTGTCCAAATGTTGCAACAGAAAGATGAGTTAAGTACATTTTTGTATTTAGCCAAAAGGATAGTTCAACCATTTGGTGCAAAAGAAAAGTTGGTTCAAGCCAATGGTGCAGCAGAAAGGTTGGTTTGACCTAATGGTGAAGCAGAAAGGCTGGTTTGACCCAGTGGTGTAGCAGAAAAGTTGGTTTGACCCAGTGGAGCAGCCGGAAGTTTGGTTTGACCCAGTGGAGCAGCCGGAAGTTTGGTTTGACCTAATCATGCAGCAGAAAGGTTGGTTTTTATCCAACGGACGGGCAAAAAGAAATTTTTTCCCCAATAATGCAGTAGAAAGGTTCGTTTGACCCAATGGTGCAACATGGTTAGTTAAACAGCCAAACGTAATAGGTGTTCAGACCAGTGGTGATTCAGAAAGGTTGGTTCATCCCTGTTGGTTTGACCCAAATTCAAAGCTTTGTTTCATTCACCATTAACAATCGTTGCTTCCTTAAATAATGAGTCAAACCGTAAAATGAATCCCCGTTCAGAGTTAGTGAGCAAATATAACCACTACTGAAAGACGCACGTACTGCCAAAGTCTACAGAGAGTATTTAGGTAGGGCGAGTCTGCCGTAACTTCAAAGTTTATGCTGGCAACCACATAAGAAGGGGTAGTGTAATTGAAGAACAGATAAGCAAGCGTCATATATGCCTGGTTTCCCCCATATCGCAGAGTAATGATGTGACTACCTTGCAGTAGCAAAAGATTCCAGCACTGATGAAGCTGCTGTTTTCTTAACTGATCAGGCCAAGATGGAAAGACCCAAGGTTTTCCCCTGCTGTCTCTCGAGAGTTCTACATTTATTGACCGAGTCTGTGGCTTCGGCATCTTAAAAAGGCCTTAAATGGTCAAGTCTCAATTTAGAGATTGTTGCCGTGAGTGACATTTAGGTTTTTTAGAGAGGGAAAGTTCACCCTTTCATGCTCCATGCAGCGGTGTATTACAGGCTTAGTTGTCTAGAAAGCTACTGGAAGATTAAGTGGTATATAATTAAATTGAAAAGAGGAGAATTCCATCCAGTGTAGAAGTCTTTCTGGCCAAACAGTGGCTCCTGTACTTTTCGACTCGGTCTGTTACGTTAGCCTTATTTTCTTCTGCCCCAAAGTTAACCTCTACAGCCTATGTCCTGGGGACGACCATGGTAATTGGGGGTCAGTCAGCTGGTAATGTGGCACATGATCTTCTCCTGGAAGACTCTTTCAAATGGCTTCAGTGTTAATCAGTGCCTGTTCAATACATGTGTCCAAGTGCATAACATGTCCCAATGATATGCAGTAGAGAGATTGCTGGACCTAGCATTTACACACATGAATTATTGGAGATACAGCGTTTCCATCGGCTATGCTTTTGCTTGCTATCCTACCTTATATTTGCTGTCCATCTTCCATGCCCCTGCTATTCCCTCCAGGGAGTTGATGTACTATTTCTGTCTCAACCTTTGGTCCCTCCCTCTGCCTTATCTCCAGTCACTGTTCTTTTTTTAGGTCTTTTGTGTTGTTTGCAGCTGGTAAATTGGCTGGTGGGAGTTCTTAAGAAAGCTTTCTCAGCTGAGCTTGAGGATTTAAAAAAAAAAAAAAAAAAAATCTGAGTTCTCAGTTGGCTAAAAGCACTCTCCCACCCAGGCCTTCTTTCATATTTAGGAATTTGGCAGAGAGATGTCCAATGAGATGTCCAAAGAGAAAGTATCGTCCAAGAACCTTGGGGGTGGCCAGATGGAGGGAAACAAAAGAAACAGACTCGTGTGCCATTGACGTCGAAGTTGTAGAAGCCATGAGATCTGAGCCCTCGTGCAGCAATCATGAAATTTAAACTCTTCAGACTACATGGTAGGATTGACCCCAAAGATATGATTAGAACCAGGTCTGAGTGTATCTTTTGATGGTAGTCGGGATTGGAAATAAATGTATGACGATTCGCTGTATCAAAGGCTGTTGACGGGGGGTTGGGGGGGGGATAGAAGGACAGAGGACATTTTTGAGTCCACTCATCAAATCCGAATCCATGTATTGGCCACATAAGATAACTTAAAAAAAATTCAAAAAATTAAGAAGAGTAGAACGTCTTTCATGAATATTGCCTGAATCACTCTTCAACCAGATTTACGGTAAATAGGTCTGAGCTGGTGTAATACCCTGACTCGTCTAATGTAGCCCGTTTCACGCTAATACCTTACAAATACCAAATGTATTGAATGTACAAAATGGGGTAACTTGATTAGGATACTGGATGCTTTGTCCATGAGTATACACAGTCTCACATCAAGTTGTGTAATAAGGTAGTGGACCAGGACCTCGACACACTCTGGACCTACCTCTTCTCTGCATTCAGAAGTGTGTTACCCAAAAGGTCACAGAGTAACCTTGTTTATATTGCGCATCCATATTGTGTCCGTGTCATCAACCTTCCTACTTGTTTATCCATTTTTCCGTCTCTGTTTTTCTAGTGCCCAGATTTGCTCTGCAATCTGTAGCCGGATCTACTGAAAATCAGAGGGGAATTAAACAACTTCCCACCACGGTTTTATTTCCATTGTATCCCTTTTCTACATGGAGCAATGGCTTTTGTACAGCCATTTGTGTGTGTGTGTGTGTGTGTGTGTGTGTGTGTGTGTGTGTGTGTGTGTAGCTGCCCGCCAGTGGAATATGACATCTAGAAGGGAATAATACGTTACGCCGTAAATCACACCCCTGAGCCCATCACGTTGTTTTGCAATATGTCATGTAACCTTTTTTTCAGTCGGTCACCATCAGGGGATTGGTAGACAATGCCAGGCCTGTCAGACCTGACAGATGGGGGTTGCTGGGGTGCGTGCACACACCCATATGCACATTGCCCTCAGACACACACACACACACATTTGGCCCTGGGGAAAACGCTTGCTAATTGGTGGCGGACAAATTTATTACATGTAAATGATATCGGTGTGATGGCTGGAGGTGATACTAGATGGGAAGCTAAAAATCTAAAAAAGCTGCAAAGAGTTCATCAGTGAAAGGTTGATCAAGGGATTACATGATAAGGTCTCATCTGTGACATGGAAAAGAATACACACACATTTAAGGGCAGATAGACGGCTGAATGCGTGTCTTTTCTTCCCAATTCGGTCACCTGACATTTCCCACCCACTCGTCTATTCCACGTTGTCTACCGAACATTGAGGGCGAAGGCTAGCGCATTCACACTCATGAAGCCGACCAGCCACGTCTTTTCAGTCTGCTGGGCCGCAGGGCGGTATAGCACACTCAGACCCTGTGATTGACAGGTGACGGAGAGCACGCCATCCCTCCCACCCAGAGAGCACGGCCAGTGTTTGTGCTCCCTGTGGCACCGCTATTTATCCTAATTAATTCTGTTCCACAACAAATACTATAATTAAAGCCTTGAATCCCTAAATCCACTCTAATCTTGTTTATATCGCTCTCAGTTTACTTTAACTTGGTACAGTACATCCTGATTACCATAAACGTGTCTGTCATGCACCCTCTCAGCTTCTAGAAATATGGTGTGTTTATGGAATAATTGGGTCATATTTTAGTCGGGGCGAAATTAAAGCCCCAGTAAAATCCTGTCATTTACCTCCAGTTCTCATGCACCAGACCACCGGAAAGATCTTTCTAAGACAGATTTGGCTTCAGCGTGTCATCACTTTATCCTCCTAATTCTTGTTGGAATGAACGATGGATCGCCAAGATGTCGCCTGTGAGAGAGAGAAAGAGAGAGAGAGAGAGAGAGAGAGAGTTTGACTTTTTCTTTTCTGAATGTGTAGACATTAAGTTCTACATTAAATAAAGGGCATGTACAGTGATAAATGAGTGTTAGAGAATATGGGGGGGGGGCCCAGAAATATGAATATGAATGGGGGGCTGGTCGCCAATGGAGTCCAATTAGCTGCTCCATCCTGTACTGTATGTGCCTGAGGAAGGAGGTAATAATGTAAAGCATAGCTTTATTGCGTGTGCCATTTTTACTCAAGAGGAAAATTTAACATCAGGAACCAGGATGCGATCCAACAACAAGAGCGAACACTTCCACTTAGCATGTCACAACCGCAAAACGTTGTTGTGTGAGGAACCCTTAATGAAGAGAGCAGCACGCGGGGAGCGAAGAAGGAAAAAAAAAAAAAGCTAACCCCAAGCAGGAGAACAAAGGAAGAGGGCTGATGAGCGATGTGTCAGCATGCCAAGATTATAAATCAGAAAAGGTGCAAAGCAGCCCCTTTCTACTCTTCACCTTTCCCCCTCTCTTTAAAGCCCCCTGGGAGACACACACACACACACACACACTCGCACAACCCCCAACACACAAAACATAGTCAAGACACTTTTGTGTGCTGAAGTGCTTCGCTCTAATGGCATCTCTCATAACATTCAATTGACAGAGAAGCACCGATTCAGCAGTATTGTGGATCAGCAGTATTTCTGGATATTGCGCTTACAGACAATAAAAAGTGTGCGTGCGGGTGTCTCCTAGTGTGCGTTGTGTGCGCTGTCCTCAGTTCACCTATACGCTCCAAGCGCGTATAAACTTTGGCATCTCCTCGCTGTGTCTAAATAGATTTCTGTGCTCCAAATATCAGCCACATATTTCCCAGTCAAACCAGGTCTCTTAAAGGGCCAGCGTAAGCATTATTTCACAAAAACGTTTATTTAGTCATTTTTGCTATAATAGCGTAATAGTTTATCTCAATGCATTCGGTCCCTTTTGGGGTTCCATATATATTAATGGGTTAATTAGGTTTGGAGCCCAGTTTGTGAATCAGACTTTTGGATCAGATCGGATGCAAGATATCAGATAGCACGTTTCAACATTTCACACCAAGAGGCGTTTTATCCGTGTGTGTGTGTGTGTGTGTGTGTGTGTGTGTGTATGAGAGAGAGAGAGAGAGAGAGAGAGGTATATATTATGAGTGTGCACAAATGCATGGGTGCTCAGATTTCCCTCTGTGAGTGACTGTGTATGCGTTGTGTGTGCACGCGTGCACATTTGGGCAGCAGCCCCTGCTACGAAATACCAAGAATGGTTGGCGCAGGAGTGACATGTTGAAGCCAGAGAGCTTTCTTCCTTTCTTTCCTTCCATAAAATCGCACCACATATTGTCCAGAACCTGAGACTATTGTGTGCATGCGTGTCAGTTTTGACCTTGTGGGGACATTTTTTGCTTTTTTTTATGCAAGAGACTCAAGAAAGGTTTCATTTTGGTTACTAAGGTTAGGAATAGATTTAAATCTAGGTGTAGCATAAGAGTAATCTGAATTTATAAGTATGTGAATGGGTACGCCTCGCAAGCACAGTATGACAAGTGTGTGTGTGTGCGTGTACAGTACGTGTGTGTGTGTGTGTCATTTCATTCTTGGGCTCTCCGTTCAGGTGTTATAATAAAGATTGATTATGCTGTTCACTGTTTGCTGGGTTGTGTAAATCACTGTGTGTGTGTAGAATGTGGAAAGGACGTGAGGTGAAAGGTGGTGCTGTCTCAACACACAAAGGGAGAGAACATAATAGATGAGGTGGGGGGGGGGGCAGATAGAGATAAGAAGCCTGGCGTTATGGCACGTCCAATGGGATTCGCCAGCACATTCACGGTCCTACCCGCTGATCCCACTTATCTCTCTCCACTGACACACACACACACACACACACACCCCAGCAGGTTTCTCTCTGACCAGCTTTCTAATAAGATTTGTTATGAGTTATAGAGAGCAAGATTTCCTCCTAAATGCCCTGCAGTATACACCCCCCCCCCATCATACATCTCTACCATAACTACAGCACACACTGCAGCTCCTGAACAGGTGTGTTACAAAGGCATGTCATAAAGGTGTGACTCAAATAGGAGTTACAGGTGTTAGAAAATATTGAGTGTGGGGGGGTAAGCCTCTGTCCATGGAAACATCTGGATGGAGGAAGCACTGTATTAAACAGGATATAGATGGATTTACCTCCCGGATATTTTTCTCAGGCCAGTGGTCGTCAACGTACTCCAGCTGTCAGACTGCATGAAGAAGACGCCCCAGTGAGAATCTGTCACTTTAACCAGCTAATCTAAATGCAAATGAGCGTTTGGCTTTCTGCTCAGAGAAAGCAAAAATAACCGTATTTATGAAGGACCTGTCCTTCCTCAAGTGAGAGACAGGAAATGGAGACAAGCCTGATTCTTAGTTATCGTCTCAGAATGATGTGATGTGAGAGGATTCATCTCATTCAGCAGGTGGAATTCACACCCACGCTTACGTCACACCCACTAACTCAATATCACATTCATATCAGGAAGATTCACAGGATCTGTTCATCTTCTGATTATCCGTCTGTCTCTGTGTCTGCTGCTGCGGAGACGTCTCAACTTGAGGACGATGGACTTGTTCAAGGCAGACTGAAAGTGAAAGGGGTGTCTGTTCAACACGGTAGAGTTGTTGTGTGCGGTCAGACATGGCGAGATGGCAATCTGCCTTTTTTTTCCCACACTTTTACTCAAGGGAGTGAAATCCCTCGGAATGTGACACACACACACACACACACACACACACACACCTTTAGCGGAACTGAAAGAGTGAAAATGATATTTAATACTGAAAACTAAAACTCCTTGAGTAAAACGGCTATATGTCCGAGATTAACCATCATGTGTGTGTGTGTGTGTGAAAGAGAGATATCTGTTACTGTCTGGTTTATCATACACACATTTACATTTATATCATTCAGCAGACACTCTTATCCAGAGCGACTTACATATATCATATTTTATACAACTGAGCAGTTGAGGCTTGAGGGTCCAGCAGTGGCAGTATGATGGTACTGGGATTTGAACTGACGACGTTCCAATCAATAGTCCAATGTCTTACCCACTGAGCTACCACTGCGAGACACATATTTCACACTTCATATTTATGAACTGTCTTTGTGTATCACACTCCCTTTATTTTCAGCATAAAAGCCTGAAAACTGATGAAAAACCAAACGGTGTTTCATTTCTACACAAAACGTTGTTCTGATACTTTTACTGGTTAAAGAGGTTCTCCATGGAGTTCTGCAGTTCTACAATTTGTTCCTTAATGTGTACAGGTGAATAGTTCATATTTATTCTGCTGTTTTCTTTTTAAAGCGTTAACAGCGTGTCAGTTTATTCCTCATGTTTACACCTGACAGTGAATTGATATAAAACACTAGAGCCTCTGTCTCGGGTCTGTTTCTGTGAAAGTTCAGCTTATAGACATGAGTCTGAATCAGTGTGTGACTGAAGTACAGCTTAACCTCATCGCCTCGTTCTGTTATTTTCGCTTTTAAACACCGAAAGTCAAAACATGTTGTGTATTACGTCATGACATTTACTGGCACTTTGTCTCTTTAACATAAATACATGAGGAAAATTCATTCTTATCCACAGTATGTCTTTGTGTGTTTTGTGTGTGTGTGTATGTGCAGGAACAAACCTGCTTTTGAATGTAACACACACACACACACACACACACACACACACTTTAATCATACTGTAATGTTAACTGTATGTCATTGAGACATTTTGTCCTTTTTCACTTTAGTGTGTTATTAATTACATTGTGCATTTTACAGTGCAGCCTGTAACACACACACTCTTACACTCACACACACACATTTATGGTATTTTCTGAAAAACGAGAGTGTCAACACGATCGGAAGTCATTCCGTTTCTACGTGAGCCAGCGTCTCTCGGCGGCGAGCAGTGGCAAGGTTAGCACTGGAGGTGTCAAAATAAATTTGAAGTCCAGGACACTTTACAGAAACGAGGTATGATGCTTGAATTTGGAAGTGCGCTGCTCTAGAAAAACAACCATGTAAATTTTGTCTCCTTTCAAGCAGTTCCCAAGTAAAATGGAGTAGAAATGAATAATTGCGGTTAAATAGTTAAATAAAATTTGCAAGACAGAGCATTCTGAATAAAGTCGTCGCTGCGTATTTCATCAACGTCACAGAACTTCCATGAACGTCATCGGTGTTGTTGGCAGGCAGCCAGAGTGAAGATGGACGATTTTGTGGTGTTGAGTCTGAACGTGTGAATCTGTGAATAATTATGCAGTATAGGGTTAGGGTTAACCCTGAGTGACCTGACATTTAACACAAAGTTAATAAAATACTACAAAACAGACTTTAAACATTTATAAATCTCCTGAAGTTGCTGAGTGAAGGAGGAGATGTTTTTCTCAGCTCTGAGTGTTTATAACAGGGTTTATAACAATGTTTATACCGGTATGTGGCCAGTCCGCTGAAGATCCTGATCTCTTCTAAGTCATCAGTAGAAATGTGAGGGAGCTTCTACAGAAGACACATAACCTTCTCCAGGATCTTTGTTCTCCATGCTCATATGAAGTTAGTCTGACTCTAAACTTCTCCCTCTTTTCATACAACAGTGAGTGAGTGAGTGAGTGAGTGAGTCTCGAAAGCTCAAGATGTCTTTAACTTCTCTGATGTTAGCCGTGTCGTTCTCTCGCTCACTTCAGTGGACTCAGAGATCCAGATGTGTACAGATGTTGAGGAGCAGTGAGGGAGGAGAGACTCAGTGAAATGATGATGCGGAGGAGGAGGTGAAGGTGGGCTGGATTCTCCTCCGAGGATGAACAGGAAATTTTACACTACTGAGGGACGTTTGAATGTCGGCATGTGGGAGTGAGGAAGTGAATCATCAGCTTCTTTTTTTAAAACCTCTCTTCTGTCTCATCCTGATTCATCTCCATCCTCGTCTCCTCTGAGAAAAGCTCCAGAGCAACAGGAGCGGTGTTGTTTTGTGTGCTGAAATGTTCTGATGTTTTTGTTTTTTTTTTCTCCTCTTTTCTTTTCAGGTGATATCACACAGAAAGGTTATGAGAAGAAGAGGGCTAAACTGCTCGGTGCTTATCTTCCACAGCCTCCAGGTAAAAATCTTCATGTGGTATCTGGCATGTCCTTCCTGTTTAGATTCGCCTGCTTCCTGTTTCCTGACAGGTTTAAATATGATCTAAATCATCACACAAGATTCTCACTAGTCCTAACAGTAGATAAAGGAACCCAATTAAACAAATGAGAGAAAAATATTATACAGGTTAATTCATTTATTGAGGAAAATTATCCAGTGTTACATTTCTGTGAGAGGCAAAAGTATGTGAACATCTCGGATTAGCAGTTAATTTGAAGGTGAAATTAAAGTCAGGTGTTTTTAATCGATGGGATGACGATCAGGTGTGAGTGGGAGCACTGTTTTATTTAAAGAACACGGATCTATAAAGTCTGATGTTCACAACGCGTTTGTGGAAGTGTATCATGGTACAAACAAAAGGTTACAGAACAATCTCCACCAATCCACAGTCAGACAGATGAAGTTCAAGATTATTGTTACCTTCTCCAGGAGCGACGAGCAAAGATCACTCTGTGTGTAAGGTAGTCCATGAGGTCTCAAAGGAACCCA
>JAOVYU010000032.1:60707-68207 GCA_025674565.1 Synodontis membranacea | reverse complement strand
ACACACACACACACACACACACAAGACTAGGGGTTCTCCATGTTTAAATTCAGCACTTTTGTTTGACAGCCCCATGTTATTGCCTGTGTGTTGGTTCTGCTCTCAGGTTTTTCCTATGACCGGCTCAGGAGCTCTGATTAGCGAGTACCCATTCACGCGGACCGGCCTGCTAGGCTTTGTGGGTCCTGGGGGTTTGGTGTTCATCACTGGCAAGATGGACGGCCTGATGGTGGTCAGTGGGAGGAGACACAACGCTGATGACATTGTGGCCACGGCACTCGCTGTAGAACCCATGAAGTTTGTGTACAGAGGCAGGTGAGGGAGGGAGGAGTGTCCGAAACAAACACACACACACATATTCTGTACATCATCATAACTATAACTGTAAGCTTAAACACAAATCACAGACACTAAAAATTAACGTTTTTATACAGTGTGATTATCTTTACTAAATGTACTCAAAATAATATTATATGTTAATAAAAAATTCAATGTCTCTTACATTGTTTGTGTATGTCATTCTGTGTTCCTGCAGGATAGCCGTGTTCTCTGTGACGGTTCTACATGATGAGCGTATCGTGGTGGTGGCAGAACAGAGACCTGACTCCACAGAGGAGGACAGTTTCCAGTGGATGAGTCGAGTGCTGCAGGTGTGTATCAGAACTCACACACTATTCTGCTGCTTACCTGTCGCCTGGTTCTGTTCTGTTGTGCGGTTTTCTCTTATTAAAACTTGGAGGAACTTTACAGAGAAGCAGTGTCTCTGTTCACACAGCACAGCTACTCTGATTTATTCCTTCTTGTCATGTCTGTGGACGGACGTGGACACAGGTGCAGGAATATTCCAGAAGGATTATTTTATTGAAATCAGATATCAAAACACAAACAAACAAATAATCAGACAGCAGGACCAAATCAGGAAGTAGTAACGATAACTAAGGTGGTAGTAGCATGCAGAGAGAAATCATCCGTAATATATATTCAAGAGTTCAGAGTCTTTAAGCACATAGAGTTCAGAGTCTTTAAGCACAGAGCCCTGCAGGGCGGAGAAGCCTGGGAATCAGAAAGATCCAACAACTTAGCTGAAACACGAGAGTCAGTTCGGATGGCGCTTTGGCTTGTAGCCTAGCGTTAGCCTGTAGGCAAGGAGATGAAGCCCTCCGCGAGAGTGGAATCTCCGCTTGTAGCGCAGCTCTGAGCTGAAGAGAAGCGTAACTTAAGGTGATGGTGTAGCCTTGCCTGTGATGGTAGCATAGCTTAGCTCGTGACTTTAACTTTAGCAGATAGCTGAGGCTCTGCATATGACCCAGCTGGCGGCGGCTGGAATACACAAATGTACTTATGGCTGTGACTAAGAGAGACAGAAATAAGGGATTGCATAAACGTACAGGAGTCGCCCTGCGGCGGATTGGCGAACCGCCCAGGGTGTAACCCCCGCCTCTCACCCGAAGTTAGCTGGATATTGGTGCCGGCTCCCCCCACGACCCTGAATAGGATTAAGCGGAAGAGGATGGATGGATAAACGTACAGGACGGTAACCATATAGGAAACCACAAGGGAGAATGGACACGGGATATGGGTTAGGCTGGCTTAAATAAGGCAAACAATTACTACTGATTAACTAATAAACCAATAGGGAATTAAAAGTAATCAGGACACCAGGGGGTGTGAAGCCTTACCCGACACAGGACAACACCCGGAAGTGACTGGGGGGAACAATATACATGAAACCCAAAACAGGATATGTTTACGTGACGTCAGAGCTGATGTGGACACCGACCCTCCTCTGGCTAGTACTCCGGCGAATCCGAGTGTCGGAGAGGGGTGGACATGACAGTACCCCCCCTTCAGAACTGGCCTCCAAGGGGGACTGAGCGCATCCCACTGTCCGAGTAGGCCCCAACAGCGGCCGCAACTGATGAGGAGGGCGTCCCCGAGGCCGGGGAGCTGGGCGATCCTGCCAGGAACGATGGAAGTCCTCGGTGAGTTGGGGATCGAGGATGTCCCGGGCCGGGACCCAACTCCTCTCCTCAGGGTCGTAGCCCTCCCATTCGACAAGACAGTGCAGGAGAACCCCACTGCCTCCTGGAGTCGAGCAGCTGCCGGGCTCGGTAGGTGGGAGCACCCCCGACTTCGACTGCGGCGGACAGTGTGGGCACGGCATCTCCCCCATCCAACTGACCTCGGACTGCGGGGTCAATATACTTAGGAGAAAGTTTGGTGCAGGGGAGACCAAGACGTCAATCCCTGGTCAAGAGCCAGACCCGATTACCAGCCCGGTATTCCAGTGTGTACCGCCTCTTATGATCAGCCTGGGCAGTAAACTGATGAACGGCCCATCGTGTGCCCTTTCCCAGGCCTGCTCTGCTCTGCGGAACCAGTCATCCACCCAAGGAACCTCGGAGGATGTCCGGTCCCACAGACACAGAGGGGGCTGGTGACCGACCACACACTCAAAGGGCGTCAAGCCAGTTGCCGAGTGGCGCAGTGAGTTCTGTGCGTACTCTGCCCATACCAAGAACACCGCCCAGTTGTGCTGCCGAGCATGGCAGTAAGCCTGGAGTAAGCTTAGCTCCTGGATGGTACACTCAGCCTGACCGTTGGATTGCGGGTGGTAACCTGAGGTCAGGCTCACAGTGACCCCCAGCTTCCCCATAAAGGCCTTCGAGACCCGGGAGATGAATTGGGGGCCCCAGTTGGAGAGGATATCCTCAGGAACACTGTACACACAGAACACGTCCTGGAACAGAGCCTCAGCGACCTGTAGAGCAGAAGGGAGAGAGCACATTGGGAGGAAATGTACACCCTTCGAAAGCCTGTCCACTACCACGAGGATAATGGTGTACCCTTTGGACTCCGGCAGAGCAGTGACAAAGTCAGGCCACATGGGACCACGGCCTGTTAGGAGTCGGAAGGGGCATTAATTTACAGGCAGGCAACTGGCAAGAACTCTTGGCGATCGCACACACTGAGCAGGAGGCCACGGCCTGATAAACATGCTGCCGCATCACGGGCCACCAGTATTTCTCCTGCATGAGCCACAGAGTCCTGGCCTGACCCAGATGACCAGTCACAGGCAGGGTGTGAGCCCACTCCACCACCCGGTCACGCAGAGGCTCCGGTACGAAGGTCCGGTTGGGGAGACACCCAGGTGGCGGTGCCTGCCGGCATGCCAAGCGGGAAATCTCCCCATCGAGATCCCACGCAATCGGGGCCACCACAATCTCGGGGGGCAGGATGGGTTCTGGGGCCTTGACAGCATCAGGCGGGGGCGAAGCACCTAGACAAGGCGTCGGCTTTACCATTTTTCGAGCCCGGTCGGTATGGAAATGAAATCTGGTAAAGAGCAAAGCACACCGAGCCTGCCTAGGTGTGAGTCTCTTGGCCTGCTGGATGTACTTGAGGTGTCAGTGGTCGGTGAATACAGTGAAGGGGTGTTGTGCTCCCCAGTGATGCCACTCTTCTAACGCTGCTTTGATGCGAGCAGTTCGTGGTTGCCAATGTCATAGTTGCGTTCCGCGTTCGTCAATTTATGGGAGAAGAAGGCGCACGGGTAAAGTTTTTCTGGGGTCCCTAGAACACCACCCCTAGGCCTACCTCAGAGGCGTCGACCTCGACCCTCGACCTTGGTTGGGTGAGGAACCTTAAGCACTAAATGATTTTTTCAGTTTAATGAAAGCCTCACGGGCTTGGGGAGTCATAATTAGCTTTTTGGGCTTACCATTGAAAAGGCCCGTGAGGGGTGCTGCCACAGAACTGAAGCCCCGAATAAACCGACTATAAAAGTTTGTGAAACCTAGGAAATGCTGTAACTCTTACCAATGTGGGCTCTGGCCACTCAGTTACTGCAGCGATCTTACAAGCATCCATTGCTACCCCACTCGGCCCAATAACGTAGCCGAGAAAGGCGATCTCCGTTTTGTGGAATTCGCATTTCTCGGCCTTCGCATACAACCCGTGAGCGAGCAGGCGATGGAGTACGGTCATACATGTCTTACATGTTTATCATGTGTGGTTAAGTCTGGAGAATAAATCAAGATGTCGTCCAAATAGATGACAATGAAGCAATTTACCATGTCACCAAAGACATCATTAATGAAGGATTGGAAGAAGGAAGGAGCGTTAGCTAGGCCGAAAGGCATTACATTATACTAGTAGTGACCAGAGGTGGCGCTAAATGCCGTTTTCCACTCGTCATCTGTGCACACACGAACGAGATTATAGGTGCTCCAAAGGTTGAGCTTGGTAAAATATCTCGACCCCCGGAGCTGTTCAATGAGGGGATGAGTGGAAGCGGATGCGGATAGCGAACCATAATAGCATTAAGACTATGTTAATTGATACAAGGCCGGAGCCCCCCATCCTTCTTCTCCACAAAAAGAAACCGGCGGACGCGGGTGACGTGGAACGACTGATCGCGCCCTGCTGGAGTTCCTCGACCACGTAGTCCTTCATTGCCTGGGTCTCAGCCTCAGACAAGGGATAGATTCGGGACCGGGGAGGTGTAGTACCCGGCAGGAGGTCGATTGTGCAGTCCCATGAGCGGCTTAGAAACACTGAAAACCTCCGCTAGCCCTTGGTAAGCTTTAGGTAAATTTAGGGGAGGCTGTGCATTAGGACTTTCAATAGTCATGGCTTTAACCGAAATTGGAGATGCACTGTGGGTCGGATCACACGATGGAGCCCAAGCTACAATTTGGGCAGTGCCCCAGTCAATAGTAGGATTATGAGTGCGTAGCCATGGTAGACCCAAGACTACCGAGGGTTGAGCGCGCTAGAGTACAAGCAATGAAATGTGTTCGGTGTGATTCGGCGGAAGGTTAAGCTGAAGCGTGGAGCGGGATGGTCATATGGGTTACCGGCTTAGGGCCAACAGGGTGGCCGTTTACGGCATTAATGCTAAGCGGGCATGGCGAGTCGACCACGGGAATAGAAAGAGAAGACACTAGGGATTGGAAAATGAAGCTGCCAGCTGAACCGGAATCTAAGAGAACAGAAACAAAGGATTTATTCACACATAAAGAATCGAAAATAATAAACTGATTGGTGCATGAGGTGGAATCGAGTACTGCCTTTGTTCGTTGGTCCTTAAGGGGACAAGCAGCCAGCATGTGGGTGGCAGAGCCACAGTAGAGACACATGAGTAGAGACACGATGGAGTCCTTCCATTGAGCTTTCTCCTGAGGAGACAGACGGGAGACGTTAACGTTGAAGGGAGAGACGGGCTGAGGCAGGCGGGTCATGGCCGGATGAGGCGATGAGCAACGTGCCGGGGAGCGTGGCTGCTTGGTTCTGAGAGCCGGTTTGTTCCACCCAGAGCCCGAGGCGAGGATCTGGAACTGGATGGAATACTCGGCGGTGGAGAGACGGCCTTGCCATAGGCGGAGCAGGCAATAGCCACTGGCCTTGCTCGGGTCTGGGTGGTCGAACACGACCTGAAAAAGAGCAGAAAAAGTCTTGAGTACTAGTACCTCCAGTTTTCCAGATGGCCGCGGCCCAGTCATGAGCTCGTCCAGTGAGGCGCTGAATGAGGAAGGAGATACTCTGACACTGGGTCATCTAAGGATACTTATCGAAGTTCACATGCTAACAGAAACTTACTACACTGGGTCCCCTGTGTAGCGTTCAGGTAGGGAGACATGATGGTACACAGGAGCATGCGGCGGGGAACCTGCATGTGTAGGTCCAGGAGCCGGTGCTGGAGCTGGCACGGGGGCCGGCGGAGGCACCGGAAGTGGTTGCACTGGTGAAGGCGGTGTAGGTGAGCGTATATACATCAGGAGGTCTGAGACGACCTTGGAAAGCTGATCTAGCTGCTGCTGCTGAGCGAGTGGATGGCCCCACGGGGCTTCCTCCTCAGCGGGCAGGGGAATTCCTGTTGCGTCCATGAAATGGGTCCGTTCTTCTGTCATGTCTGTGGATGGAGGCGGACACAGATGCAGGAATATTCCAGAAGGATTATTTTATTGAAATCAGATATCAAAACACAAACAAACAAATAAGCAGATAGCAGGGCCAAATCAGGAAGTAGTAACGATAACAAAGGTGGTAGCAGCACGCTAATGTTTCAGAATCTTTTAGCACAGAGCCCCGCAGGGCGAAGAAGCCTAGGAATCAGTAAGAGCAAACAACTTAGTCGAAACACGACAGTCAGTTCGGATGACGCTTCGGCTTTTAGCCTAGCGTTAGCCTGTAGCGTAGCACTCACTCACGGCATAGCGTTGGCGAAGATGAAGCCCTCCGTGAGAGTGGAAGCTCCGCTCGGAGTGCGGCTCTGAGCTGCAGAGAAGTGTAGCTTGAAGTGATGGTATAGCCTCGCCTGTGATGGTAGCATAGTTTAGCTCGAGAATTAGCTTGTGGCTGTCGCGTAGCTTTAGCTGATAGCTGAGGCTCTGCATATGACCCAGCTGGCGGCAGCTGGAATGAAAAAGAGAGACAGAGATAAGGGTTAGCACAAATGGACAGGACTGAAACCATATAGGAAACCCTAATGGAGAACGGACACGGGCTACGGGTCAGGCTGGCTTAAATAAGGCAGACAATTACTACTTATTAACTAATAAACCAATAGGGGATTAAAAGTAATCAGGACACAAGGGAGTGTGAAGCCTTAACCGACACAGGACAACACCCAGAAGTGACTGGGGGAACAATATACATGAAACACAAAACAGGATACGTTTACGTGACGTCAGAGCTGACGTGGACACCGCCTTTCCTCTGGCTAGTACTCCAGCGAATCCGAGCGATGGAGAGGGGTAGGGGCGGACATGACACAGCTGAATAAATGGGATTAATTTATTGTTAGTTTAATCAATGTGAGTCATGTGTACTGAATTATTTATATTGTGTTTATAATAGCAACATGAATGTATGTACAGTGAGTGGAGAACAGGGGAACCCTAGCTAAAATATTTCCACATTTGGGATTATGTTCAATTATATTCTACATTGTCAGTTTTTGAAACGTATTAAATGCTAACAAGAATTAGGTGTGTGTGTGTGTGTGTGTGTGTGTGTGTGTGAGAGACCATGTAGGTAATTTGCACAGTTAAAGGTCACACTGTGCAGCAGATTGCTTTGCTCACTGCAGGTTGTTCTCTGCAGATACTCTCACTGTGCTGTGTTTATATTTTTAGGTGTGTGATATGGTTCTGTGTGTGTGTGTACGTGTTTGTGCAGGCCATAGACAGTATCCACAACGTAGGTGTTTTCTGTTTGGCGTTGGTTCCTGCTAACACGCTGCCCAAGACACCGCTGGGGGGAATCCACCTGTCTGAGACCAAGCAGCTGTTTCTGGAAGGTTCTCTGCATCCCTGTAACGTTCTCATGTGTCCTCACACCTGCGTCACCAACCTGCCCAAACCCAGACAGAAACAACCAGGTGTGTGTCTCTCTCCCCCCTGAGTGTTTACTCTCCACTGTTTAAAATCTAAGATTGTATTGTGTGAAAACCAGGAGATCAGTGGGTTCTGAAATACTGAAATAAACAAACCCATC
>JAOVYU010000032.1:11259-23131 GCA_025674565.1 Synodontis membranacea | reverse complement strand
CTTTTGCTATTTATATTTTATTTAAATTTAATGTAAAAAAAAAAAAAAAAAGATAAGTAATAAAGGCAATATTTTGTTTTGGAGTTTTCAGAGATTTTCATTTTTACTGTAAATATAGCCTATATATCGGTTCCAAATGTCGGCTATCGGTAATCATTAACTAGCAATAATCGGTATCGGTATCGGCCCTGAAAAATCGATATCAGTCGATTCCTAATTTATAGCTCTGATCTATAAAGTTAATTCAGGTTGTCAGTTTAATGATTGTTATTAATTTTGTGGGGACTAACAGTTGTTCGACAAGAACAGAAACTGTTTGTGCTGCAGATCAGTGAGTGAGAGCTAAATGTGTTTTAGCTGAGATTCCACTAAACATTTTTCACTGTAATTTCTGTTGGACTGTTGAAGGATCTGTGGCCTCAATAATGTTTTATAGCTTGCATTTGATGAACGATGATCATTTTGATTCCTTTGTGCTGAACAACAGCACCACATCCTTGACTGCAAATGTAACTGCTTAAAATGTTTCTCCTGCTTCATTCAGGATCACAGACACAATTGTTTAAATATTTATCCTGAGAAGTTCACAGTAACATGGAAAATCTGTGCGTGGAACAGCAGAGGTACTTCACTGATAATGTTTTTTTTCTGAGTAAAGGTTAGCGGGAGACATCCAAGCTGCCACTTCTGGTTTGAGCTGCAGTCAGCAGAGAGAGAGTGTCTGTCCAAACTGGAGGGAAGTCTGGAGTCCGGAGGTATGACACGTTATAGTATCTGACAGATGAAAGTTAGATTACATTGCTGCTCAACATTTTATTGTTTTTTTCAAGGTTTCAAATGAGTTCAAATGCGGTCATCATGGACATCTTTTCAATGTCTTATAATATCAAAAGCAGACTAATTTTAGACATTGTGTATATCGTGCCTCTTGGCTAAATTCATTTATAAATAAACAGTCCCACCATGAATTTTATTAAAACTTTTATTTAAATAATGTATATACAACAGATCAGTACAGAGCTAAAGCTGCTAAGTGCTAAGCGGTGGACTCAGCCACAGTTAGCAAGCTAACTAGCCACAGCAGGTTGAAGTTGGTAAAAAAAAAAAAAAAAAAAAAAAAGCTAACAGGAAATTCATGAACATAACTTAGCATTAACCTGGTTCTCATACCTTTAATAACCTACTTTAACAAGCTGGATGTTTGTTTGACCACGCATCAACCTGCTACCAGATTTTTAAAAGTGTCCGCAAGGGGCATGGATATGGAAATACTGTTGTATGACTTGACAGGAGACAGAATGAGAGTTAACTGCTCATTTATTGCAACCTTCTATAAACCGAACATAATGTTACTTGGGTACAAGTCGCTCGGAAGCTGACACAGATTTTCTGGGGAATCCCCAATGCAATGGCTGTGAACTACTTTATTGAACTTGCAGTTCTCACAGAAAGCATGCATTAGAATTACCACCATTACAAAGAACACATAACCCAAATCAGCTAGAGCCAACAAACACAACACATATTCCCCAGATGGTGAACACACAGAACTACAACCCTCCGGTGCATGAACTACAACCCCACCCCTTACTGACTTCGTCACACTGCCCCCCTCCAAGAAGTGTCTGTCCTCAGACACTCTAGCGCAAATGGCAGTGTCTGAGGTGCAGAGGCAGCTGGCGCTGGTGCCATGAGCGGCTAAGTGTCGGGCAGGGTGGAACAGTAACACTTACATCAGCAGGAGAGTCCTCTCACTCCCATAAGCTCTGGTGCGTCTCGGCGTGCGGCTGATAAGGAGCGAGGCGGTCTCGATGGAGCACCACCACTTGTGCTCGGCCCCCCATCCGTGCCTGGTAAACCACGTCAGAAAGTTTTTCTAACACAACACACGGCCCCACCCACTGTGACATAATTTTAGGGGACAGTCCTTTTTTTTCTCACCGGAGAAAACACACCATACGTGCTCCCCCACCCCAAAGTCTCTGCTGCATAAACGAGAGTCATACGTGCGCCTCTGCTTGAGCTCAGTGTCCGCAATGGCTTGTCAGGCAAGTTCATGCACAGTACCCAGTCTCTGCCGCAAAAGAAAATAATAATCCATACCCAGCTTTACTGGTAATTCCGGTTCCTGGGGCAGCCCAAACAATAAACCCACTGGGGTCCTGATTTCACGGCCGAACATGAGAGCAGCACGGCTTGGCTGAGTGGACTCTTGGACAGTTGTGTTGTTGGCTGCTGGTGAGCATCACGTGCTGGGTAGCTAGTGCCCGGATAAATCGCTCGACTAGTCCATCACTTTGAGGATGAAGAGGAGTGGTGTGCGTTTTCTTAATTCCCAGGCGCTCACAGACAGCAGCGAACACTTCCGCCTGAAGTTCCACCCCTGATCGCTGTGCAGTTCGTCTGGGGCGCCGAAACGGCTGAACATCTCTTCTACCAAGACTCTCGCCGTAGTTGATGTGCTCTGATCGGGCACCGCATAAGCTTCTGGCCACTTTGTGAAGTAATCCAGTAAGTCAGAGAGAGGAAACGGAAAAGTCACACAAAAGTCCTGCAACGGGGCGTGTGAACGCTGGGTAGGTCCTTTCTTGGCTGTGCACACATCGCAGCGGTGCACGAAAAGCTCACTGTCCATGTGGCAATTTGGCCAGTAAAAACTTTCTCTCAAACGGTGCAAAGTCTTTGTAACCCCATAATGTCCAGTCCCTACGTGGCCATGCACCAAACACATTACCTGCTCGCGGGGCGTTCGTGGCACCAACAGCTGCAACAGTTCAGCCCTACTGCTCAGGGACTCCCAGCGGTGGTATAACAGTTCATCATGGCAAATTAAGCATGTCCACTGTGAGTGTAGCGATTTCAACTCTTTATGATATGCGATCACGGCATAGTCTGGACGTTGGCTCACCATAACCCACTCCAGAACCTATTGCAGGACTGGATCACACTGCTGCTCCGCTAGGAGCTGGTCTCTGTCCAAATGTGGCACAGAAAGTGTGATAGGCTGCACATCTCCGGGCGAAGCTGTCACGCGGCTACATGATGCAGCCTCTGACGCTGGTCTGCGAGACAGAAAGGCAGGTAAATCAGTCCGAGCCCGCTCCTCGATCCATTGGCAGTAACGGCAGTGCTGATTGGCACAAGGGCGTCGAGACAAAGCATCTGCATTTCCATGTAGCTGCCCCGCTCTGTGCTGGTAATCCTGCAGCTGTTCCAGCCACTGCGCTAACTGTCCCTCGGGCTCTTTAAAGTTCAACAGCCATGTTAGAGAAGCATGATCAGTCCGAAGCAAAACGATTACCCGTATAAGTACGGCTGGAAGTGTCAGAGGGCCACTACCACGGCTAACAGTTCTCGGTGCATGACAAAATAATTCCTCTCTGGTGCTGAAAGTGCATGGCTGAAATCGCCCTGCTCCCCACTCTGAGATAAAACGGCCCCCACCCCCACATTGCTAGCGTCCGTGTCCACGATAAAAGCGCACTTTGGGTTGGGGTAATCCAACACAGGGGCTGTCACTAACAAAGACCTTAGCTATGCGAATGCACATGTAGCATTAGCGTCCCTGCTAAAAGTACGATTTTTCTTTGTCAACTCATGCAACGGGCTAGTGATTAGTGTTAATTTTGTAGCCCATTTTTTAATTTAGCCTTAGTCTTAGTTTTGTGTCAAAGTTCCTTATTAGTCTTAGTCATAGTTAGTCATTCACATATCAGTTTTTGTTAGTCATGTTTTAGTCGACTAAAAGTCTCAACATTTTAGTCTAGTTTTAATCAAACTCAAGGTATTTTAGTCAAGCTTTCGTTAAAACATTTTAGTCCGCTTTATTTGTTATTTCAGAGATGAATAAACTAAGAATTGATTAAATGTAATAATAATCTGGAAAAACAAACATCTTGAATTAACTGAATTGAATGTGAAATGAATCTACAGTGCTAAGGTTCAATACATATTTAGTGTATACATAAGTGTCAATAGGCTACTGTGCTATTTACTATGCTGGATCTATCACTTGCCATAAAGCTTGCCTTATAGCTGTGATGGTACTAATAAACATTAGCTGTCAGATTAGCTATGTATTTCTACATGTGTGGACATATTTAATTGCCATACTAAAATTTTAGCATATGTATAGTTGGTATGATTGTCATCTTATGTTAAACTAAAACCATCAGTGTTGGCTATGTGCATAGATGCTAGGATTTGCTTAATCTACTTAATGATGATGATAATAATAATAATAATAATAATAATAATAATAATAATAATAATAATACATTTTATTTAATGGTGCCTTTCATGGCACTCAAGGACACCTTACAGAAACACATAATAAACATAAAACATATCCAAAGTAGACAAAAGTTAACAAGGTAATAAAGAGCACATGCACTTAAGTAAAATAAAATAAAATATTAAAGTGAATAAGCAAGTTTAAATAAATGAGTTTTCAGATGGGATTTAAATGAAGAGAAACAGGTTGCGGATTTCGGGAGGAAGAGAATTCCAAAGCTCTTAAACCCATAGTGGTCATGCGAGCAGCAGGTGTGATCAAAGTGGTAGAGTGAGACGATCTGAAAGTGCGAGTTGGTGTGTAAATGCATAGAAGATCAGAGCGATAAGAAGGAGCAATGTCGTGAAGAGCTTTGAAAGTAGTTAATAGAATTTTAAAATCGATACGGTACCAAACAGGAAGCCAGTGAAGTTGCTGTAAGATACAAGGTAATGATACAAGCAGCAGCATTCTGAACTAACTGAAGTTTATGCAGGAGCGAGTAGGGAAGACCAGACAAAATAGCATTGCAATAATCAATACGGATGTGACCAATGAATGTACAAGAACAGTGGTGCTCGTTGGGGTAAGAGATGAGCATAGACGATTAATATTTCGTAAATGGAAAAAAGAAAAGCGAGTGATGACCTAAAAACTGGGTGTGTTTAAACAGTTAGCTTACCTGAATGTTTGGATGATTGAGGGTAAAATACCTTTTTAAGTTGGTGGTATTTTTCCATCTGTCAAAACAAGGCATTTTGTTTTTTTTCTGATTCTATATGATTCTTCCTCCTGCTCCCTAGCACTGCAGCAAGTAGTTGCCTGTAGTTTTGTGTAGCATCCGTAGGGGTGCAGGAACATGACGTAAACTGAACTGCTGGTACAAACACATGACGGGTGGTTTGGTGGACTATTGTGTAGATGAAAACGAGGAGGGAGTTTTTGTTTAGTTTTTATTTCTTTCAAAACATTTTAGTCTCGTTTTTATTCATCAACAATAAGGCACATTAACACAGTCTTAGTATTTTTAGAACATTGGTGCAGTCTCATTATCGTCTCGTCTTAGTCGTAGGAAAGACTCTGGGTGGGTCACTGACGAACACATTTTGTCTCGATTCGTGTGACGAAATTAACACTGCTAACCGCCAATAATAAGAGGCTAGGCCCAGAAAGCTCAGAAGTTGCTGTACGCTCATCGGCATAGGCCAGTTTTTCACCGCCGTTACCTTAGCTGGGTCGGTAGCAATCCCGTTCACGCTAATCACATGTCCCAAAAACGTTGTTTCATGCCGGAGCAAATGGCATTTCTTAGGCATAGCCATAAGTTCGTCTTGCGTACTGAGGTAAACACTTCCCTCAGGTTAGCCAACGCACCATCAAAGTCTTTCACATGTCCAAAAGAACTTTTTGCATCAACCACTCAAGAGTTGCCGGAGCATTACAAAGGCTGAACAGCATACAGCAGAACTGCCAGAGTCCTTGGCCGATGGAAAAGGCTGTTTTCGCCTGAGCCTCCAGAGCTAACTCCACTTGCCAATACCCGCTACGGAGATCCAATGAACTAAACCAGTGTGAGCCTGCGACGTATTCCAGCTCATCATCGATATGCGGAAGCTGATATGAGTCTTTAAGTTACATTGTTCAAATGCCGGTAATCCAAAAAAAATGCCAAGTCCCGTCCTTTTTCCTCACAAGCACCACTGGGGATGACCACAGACTCTCTGCCAGTTCAATCACCCCGGCTTCGTGCATTTCTTGTAACTTTTCTTCCGTTGCGGCTCGTTTAGCCAGCGGCAAGCGTCGCGGCCGCAAGGGGATGGGCGGTTCACTTCCGGTATCGATGTTGTACTGTACTAAGTCTGTGTGCGTGCAGTCACTTTTGCTAGCCGCAAAAATGTCTATAAAGTCACTCAACAGTGTGCCAAGTTTCCGCCTCTGCTCATCGTTCAACCCCGCGCTACTGCGTTCAAACAGATCGTCAACTGCACGTGCTCTGTCCATTACCGACTTCCGCCCCCTCTCCTCGGCGGGGAAAATGGTGTCTCTCGCCTGCGCAGAAAAGGTGTCTGACCGAGACAGTTGTTCTGGTCCACTTAGCTCGGCTATGCCAAAGTCTGCTCGCTACTTCCCTTCCGTTAAGTCCACCACTGCCCGCCAGCGTTCAAGCAGATCCAGTCCAATGATATAGCTGTCCTGAATGTCCCCAACAAAAAACTCGTGCAAATATGTACATCCCTTCATAGTCACCTGTACCATGTGTTTGGCTCTCATCTCGGCCTGTCCACTGGCAAAACGCTCCGTACGGCCCAATAATCCACTCTGCACCGAGCCACAGTCGAGCCAGTGTCCACCAAAGCACTACAACGCACCGAATACAGAAAACAGTCCACAAATAATCCGCGTGTGTGTCCCAATCGTCCCAACCACAAATCAAACCCGCTGCTCAGGGAAAAGTTGCTAGTGAGGGAAAGTGTCTTTCCCATGATTCCTTCCCCCTCTAGTTTAACTGCTGCTTGCGTACGATGTCCCTTGGCAAAGAAGCCAGACAATAGCGCGCAATGTGTCTGTTCTCCCAACAGCGAAAGCAGGAACCCCGCGCTGCGGTCGCACGCCGTCGCTGAAGCCCCCGGGACCGGCTGCGGCTCTTGTCGTCCTCCGTGTTGTCTCAATCGTGCTCCCACTCTTGCCGCCGTGGGTCACCCAGTGCGTGACAGGGTCTTTCGCCGTCCTCCTTGACGATCACCTGGCACACCTTTCGTTGTCCAGGTAGCTCTGCCTTGATCGGCTCAGCACGCTCCACTTCCACTACAGCTGCCTCTAGCGAATCTGGCGACGCGAGACACACACGTTCTCGTAGTCGTCGTGGCTATAACCCCTGGAGGAAGCGCCAGCTTGTCCTGTACTTCACCCGTGAAGCCAGGATAACCCCACCGGGAAAGGCGCCTTAAATCGGCCATGAACGTGCCCAGCCTCTCACCGCTGCATCGCTGCCAGCTGGCGAGTTCCTCGCAGGCGCTCTCTCGGCTCCCTTCTCCCCAAGAAGTGCTGCAATGCACTCTGGATCTCTGCCCAGTCCTGCTGTTCGTGGGGCAGGAGATCCTCGAGAATTTGGAGGGCGCGTCGTTCCGAAGACAGGGCGACGCAGATGGCAGCGAGCTGGACCTGGGCAAGGAACGCGTCAGATGGTCCATCACTGAAGTAGACGGGAAGCTTCAGGGGGTGGTTTCAGTGGGCACCTGCCACGTCCGGGGGAGGTTGCTCTTCTCTCCCCGGATCTGGCATTGATGTCAGTGCGCCTTTCCCCTTTCAAGGCGTGGTCTGGCAGGTGGTTGCTTTTCTTCTGCAGCCTTGTCGCAGAAGGAGTCTCACCCAGGTGGAAAGCCTTCATCTGGGAGACGAGGTCTTCCATCTCTTCTGGTGTTGCTTCCATCCCACACCTCTGACACCAGTGTTATGTGGGTGCAAGTTGCTCGGAAGCTGACATAGATTTTCTGGGGAATCCCCAATGCAATGGCTGGGAACTACTTTATTGAACTTGCAGTTCTCACAGAAAGCATGCATTAGAATTACCACCATTACAAAGAACACATAACCCAAATTGGCTAGAGCCGATAAAGACAACACATATTTCTCAAACGGTGAACACACCGAACTACAACCCCCCCGTTGCATGCTGGGTAAAACCCTGCCTCTTACTGACTTTGTCACAATAATAATAATAATGCCTTCATCTAGATCCCACCAGCAACACACAGGAATCTCATAAGTTCTTTCGATAAACTAAATCTAGGTACGATAACTCACACGCATCAAAACAGCAGAGCAGTTAAGCCAGCACAGGTGTCTACAAATACACTCAGCAAAAACACTCAGTGGTTGAAATTTAGAGGCTGTAAAATTCTGAATGTGATAAGACAGTTTACACCATATACAAGTGGAACTGTAGATGTATAGATGTGATCATGATTATATTTATTTCAGAAAATGATTTTTTTTTTAAAATTCCATTTAATTCAAAGGGGGTTGAATTCATGAGCATTAAATTGAATTGACAGTGTCCAAAAACCTAGACGTTCAGATATTAAACTACATATCAACGTTGAGGAGAGGTCCTGGTCAGACGTCCAGATACTGAACCTGATTTGCACGTCGTGCAGATGTACAGATATAGTCCTGGATGGACTGACCCCATGTAGACATGATCTGCACGTCTGGGAGACATCTCATGTTTGCTGGGTAATATATCTATCCACTAACAGGAGCCATAATGAAGAGATAATCAGTGTTATTCACTTCACCTGTCTATGCTCATAATGCTATGCCTGACTGGTGTAAGTGCTAACTTAATGTGTTTAATATTTATAGCAGGGCTCATTAGCGACTGAATAACCACACTTCAAACTAAACAGAGTTAAAAGCATAGGAGATATTCACCTTTTAGTTAATCTCTAGAGAACATCACAGCTCATGTTTCTCTTCAGCGATGATGTCATCATCAGCCAGTTTTTTTAAACCTTCAAGTGAAATGCTTGAACGTAAAATTAAGTTAACTTTCATTTATTTGATTTATGTTACATTAATGTGTAGCATGTGCAAAATTTAATTTTTTTTTCTAATGTCGCAAAAAACAGGTTCTTCTTAAACATCTACAGTAAATGATACAGCAGCAAGTTAATCTCTAACTGTAAAAGGCCTCAGATATCTGCTGATACCATTTTTATGCCAAGAATGTCCCTGTGTACTACATTACCTCCAAAGAATGACTGCATTAAACTGGAGACTAAAAAGTAATTAGATGACTCCTAAAGTCAAAAGTTCCTAAGCTATTATGCATAATCAGTCCCTGTCAATGGCATCTCAGCTAACAGTCACAGAATAGCTCATGAGGTTAGTCTGCTTCAGCTGAGCTGCTGATCATCCTCTATCTTATTTTATTATTTGTGCTTGAACAAGTGCTGCTGCTGGTGTCTTCATATGAGTTGTTTATATGAAAATGAAAACCCACTTCTGTGACTGGTCCAATATTTTACTCATCACTGGTTTATTATATAATCAGGTGTATTTTCAAGTGTTAATCAAACATTTTTCTGATGCAGTAACTGTGCTGCTCAGTTCTCATCGTCATTCCACAGAGACATTTTCATAATGGTCTAAACACCTTACAGTAGGGTAAGGTGTTTACTGTAATGTATGTGTTTTAATCTGTGTTCTTCACAGGCTGTCCAGGGATGTGGGACAACTTTTCCTGTTGGCACCATGCAGAAGTTGGTGAAGTTGTCACCAATCCCTGTCCAGAGGCTCTGAAAAACCTCTTTGGCCAAGATGGTAATATATTTTTTGCACCATAAGAGCTGTAGTATGAGTGATGTTCCTCTGCTGTTACATCTGAAATCATTAGTTTCAGTACCAAAAATATCTGCGAGTTAAACAGTGCAATCATATTACAGCAACGCAACACCCCACTGGTCATCTTTCCAGACATATTGCTAAAATATTAACTTATTTTTCTTGACTAGTAAACTTTTGTTTGTGTTTCTGGATTCCTTTCTGAACCCGTCTGGACTTGGGCAAAACAGATTTTTGACTTGTCATGTCCCTTCAATTTATCTGTGTTAAGTAGTTATGGTGTCAACAGTGTGTTGTTCATCTGTTTGTTGCACAGCGATGTAGTGCATAAGTGTAACTTATTAACCAGCATATTTATTTCCTTGAATGGTACACTGTTTAGCCTTCTTTTTATATAGAACAAAATTAAGCTCTGTGATCCATTTAGGAATGTTAATAAAATGTGCTGAACTGATGTACATTTAACTGATAATCAGCCACTTGCTATTGTGTATTTCAGCAGCTCTCAAATCTCAGAAAAGATAACAATCTGTTAGCAGGCAGAGACACACAGCAGCCACTGCAGATTTTCTGTCTCAGAGGTTAATAATGTATGGTTTGTTTCTCCCATGCTGACATTGTGTTTGTGTGTGAGATATTCACACACTCAATACCTCCCTCACTTTATATTCCCATTTTAAAACTGTCCTTCCACATGTCCCAATGGAAAGAGGATAAAATTCTACATATTGACTCTTTCTGGATGTGAATACAGTCGACTGAGACACTTTCATTACTAAATGAATATCTTTCCTGATTAAATGAAATATTACCCCTAAAATGTCCCTGAGAAGAACAAAAGGCTTCCGGTAACAATAATTCTGCTTTTTACCAGAAATTCAAATGTCTGTATTCATGAAGTGTGTGTGTGTGTGTGTGTGTGTGTGTGTGTGTGTGTATATGTGTGTGTCATGTGTTTGCATGAGAATGTTATTGTTTCATGGTGGTCACACACTGAATTAAACAGATTAAACAGCCCTTGATATGTGTGAGGAGAGTTTACATTTCCTCTGCACTGGTCCATTTTCTGTATCTGCAAAGGCACTAAATATTTAACCTGAATAAACACACACAACATTTAATGTTAATTTCATAATCAGTGTGAGATATGTATGTTTTTAAACACTGTAGGTTCAGGGTTTGCACTGAGATCGGTCCAAACACAACCCTTTTTTAAAAAAAATTCAACGAATAAAGCAGGGCTCGGCAACCTTTTTGACATCGAGTGCCAGTTAAATATTTTCTTGTGAGTTAGTGTGCCATGTGGGGGGTGGACCAGAGACAATTTTTAGTGAGCGGGTGGGGTTGGGGGGGATGGACACAGAAGCGTATATAGCAAGGGGGGGGACGAGTATTGAGCGGGTGGGGGTGGATGCGTATTTAGTGAGCGGGTGGGGGGGGTGGACTCGGACGCGTATTTAGCAAGTTTGGGGACGTGTACTTGGCGAGCGAGGGGCTACACTCCGTCCTGTTGATCCCAGGTCGTGGCATGTGATGTGTCACGTGTGCCTAGGGTTGCTGACCCCTGGAATAAAGCAAATAAATGCATTAAATTGATGTCAGATTATTATTTTTAATTTCATTATTATTTTGTATATATTGGATTTGTTTTTATGTGATATTATAGGATACCATACATTTTATTCAATGAAGAATTTCACTCTGGTTTACGTACCTGTGATTGGGGTAGTGGACAAAGAAGTGTCAAAATTCACTTGTACTTATTTAAAAAACAAAAATATGTAATTGGACATACTGCACCAAGTGTAAAGTTTTTCCTATCATGTTTTAACACACTTTTACCACAATGTCTCTGCTTGTATTTATTTTCAGGGAACATCAGCAGAAATTGTACAACTACAGGCTGGTCGGACTCATACCCCAGCATCAACAGTGTCTGTTTTTCTGAATCCAAACCCAACAAGGTGAGGATAGCAGGCATGAGGGGGACATTTAGCAGAAACAGACAAGCATGTGCCTTTAAAGAGTAAAAATATAAATTATCTTTGTTGTATGAGGTTCTACACTGAGCAAAGAATCACTGTGTGTGTGCGTGTGTGTGTGCGTGTGCATTTTTTTGGCTTATTTAATTTAATTATTTAATTATTTTTTTTTAATACTTTTCTTGGGAAGCTCGTAATACATTACCCTTAAAAAAAATAAATGTTTGATGTAAAAACAGAGTACAGTATCACCTAATTCAGTGTTTCCTTT
>JAOVYU010000031.1:28341827-28353169 GCA_025674565.1 Synodontis membranacea | reverse complement strand
CACACACACACACACACACACACACACACACACACACACACACACACACACCCTTGTTACTCTCTCCTGTGGACTCTGCCTGGTGGGAGTGATTGCTCCTATGCTGCTGGATAGTTTATGATTGTCTTTCCGAGTCAAGGGCATCTCTGCACACTAAAGGCGGGATTGATGGCACCCGGGATCCTTAATGAACAATTCTGACTCATAAGACGCCGGACAAACCTCAGCACCGCAGCCTCAGCGCCGCCGGAGAGCATCATCCGAGCAAAATGAAATGAAGTGAAATTGAATCGCTCCTCTTTTAGTTTTGGGGGAGAAATTGTAATTGCTTTTGTTTTGAATTAATATTAGTTCAGAACGAGAGTGCTGGTGTGGGACTATGCGTGTCCCTCCATTAGGCTGTGATGAAACATGCTGATGTATTAAATGAATATGAAATGAAGTGAAATAATTTTCAAGCTGCAGGTCTCTGACAGTGGATTTTTCCAGCAACGTTTTTGAGTTAACCTCCTGTAGAGTTACAACTTTAAGCTGATAATTCCACAACACATGATGTATCCATATAGGAATATTCCACAGCAATGCAGAAATCAAGATTTTTGGGTTGTAAAAAAAAGGTGTTTCACATCTGAATCCTTTTCCGTTCATTTTGTGATATAAAGACCACCCTTTAGCACTGCTTGTCAGGGTGTCCGGGCATTTTACGCTTGACCATAGAGAGCTGTACAGGGTTCCACAGACCCACCACACGGAATATTTCTAATGGAGATTAATGGGTACAGTTGAGTTTCCCATCAGCCTGTAAACATGTTGCACCCGTGAGGAGAGATTGCAATCCATTAAGTAGGAGCATGTCTTTACAGTGGATTTAACAGCGCATTCACATCTCCTCTTGCTGTCACATATGTCTCACACTCATGTTTTTTCTCTATTCCTTTTCTTCTCTGATCATCATTTTGAGATATTTCACTACTTCATTTGAATCTGTAGAAGACATGGAATAAATGATCGGCTAACGGTGTTGGCCGAAGGTGCTGAAGCTTAGAAATAAGTGGAGAGTCGGAGAGTGCCGAAGAAAGGTGTAATGCAGAGAGTACACTAGAACAACAAATCCTTGAACTTGGGTCATGATTATCTGCTGGAGAAGTGTGTGAGAGAGAAAGAGAGAGAGTTGAAGAAGAGCAAACATACATGGAATCACCCGAAGAGCAAGCAAACCATGGTAGAGGAATGCCAAGAAAGGGACATGGTTTGAAAATGAGCAAAAAGATAGTAAAAGAAAGAGAGCGTAGCTGGCGTGAGTGTATAGGGAAACATCCATCAATTTCTCTTGTTCCTCCAGGGATCCATCTCTTACTCCTTTCTCATTTCTTTGGGATTAACACCTAATTAAGGACTGATTTCTATCAAACCTCATGTCAATCTTAAGGACTGTGATATCATGACAGTATTTCTGATCTTGCAAGAGATCTCACAGGCTTTGGAGAAGAATTATTTGAATGTGTATGAATGCTGATGAATGCATGCTGTGAGATTTGTTATTAAGGAGACGGTATTGTTATTGCTGGAGAGGCATCTGTCTGTCTGACTGGTAGTCTTATTCAATTTTGGTTTGTCTTTTGAATATGGATTTGTTCTTCCGTCCACAAGAATTAAAATCAAGTTCTTTTGATTTTGCTGACAAAATAAAGAACTCATCTTCAGCCTTCCTTGCCTGATTATCTTAAATTCTAAAAACCAAATTAGAAATATTTAAATGTCTTAAGCAGGGACTTGGTATTATTGATTGCACACAACGCACAGAATTCTACATGCCACAATGATTTATGTGGTCATTGGATAAACCAGTGAGGCTGTGCATGAGTGAGGTGTGTGCTCTTTTGCTTGTGCATTTAACCATTTAACGCAGTTCATTAGAGCTTTTTTCCAGCTAATTACACAAGAACCCTGCCCCTGAGACAAGGGTGCATTAAAACAACATGGACAAGCTTTCAGATGCTGTCCCCTGAGTGTGAGCTTTGGTCATTCCTATTTTTTGCATAGAAGGCAAGTGGATAATAATTGAAATTTATCGTGTGTTTAAAAAGATGAATAGTTTTCTATTTACAGAAGATTGAATGGCAGGATAATGCCCTATTTATGCATCTTGGCATAATATGGCAACATTTTTTTTTGGGGCTTATTTTCATGAAATGTAGAATGAAACGATGTGAGCGTCAACTCTGTTGGTTTAAAGATAGACTGTCTGGTTCTGCGTTCTGCTGCTCATATTGAATGACACCCACCCCCTCACCACGTGCTCGCTCGGTGTGTGGCGTCTGCGGCTTCCCACACTGGCCTCCGAGTGGAGTGATCCACGCTAACAGAGCTGTACTCCCATTAAGAGCCTGTTGAGGAAGGGGGTTACCAAGGCAATTCAGTCACAAGAGAGCTTTTATCAATGAGAGCTCTGTCTCACCTCAGCAACATCCTAACCGCTATTGTCAGCTCAACTGCCCACACTTATGAAAGGGAACAACAGTCTGTAGAGATGTCGAAAGACAGCCGATTGGCTAAGCTGCGTCCAATCACAGTGAATAGCTGGGTTTACGTTTGCAGCAGAGGAAGAAGTACAGAGAATATGGACGACTGATAAAAATGCACAATCATTGCACAGTTCGGTCTTGTGTTAAAGGCAGGCCTGCAGTTTTGCATTTAAAAAAATAGTTTTTAGTAATAACGGTTTCACCAGTGCTTTTTGTTATCCCTCCCCAAATCTGCATACAATCCAAAAATATAATTTAATACAGAATGGCATCACAGTCAACGTTCTGGAATTATGCGGAACATTATTGATATGCTGGTGAACACAATCCTGTGGAAAATATTTAATGGTGCACTGGAGAGGTTGAAAACAGGTCTTGAGGTTTTGACATTCTCAGCCTGAAGGATTGAGTGTGTACAAGGATAATGAGCATGTGCATTGTTGTAGTGGAGACTGGATAGAGTCAGATCCCGAGGCTGTTGGGGAGAGCGAGGATATGGAAGTGAATAGGCTGATTAAACAGCTAATCTGCGTGTGTGTGGCTCTACTGAGAAGCACAGCAAGATCAGCTGATATTCTGTACCACAATTTATGAAGAATACAGCTCAACAGACATGTAATCTGTATCAGGTTAAGTGACTGGTTTGTGTATTGAATTGTGTAACATTGTATATTCAAAGCTATACATGGGCTTTAAGGACTAATTGTATGCAAACTGCTGGAAGCTGTATTGTTTGCAAAGTAATTCTTCTAATCTTACTCTGTTTTTGTTCTGTTTCCTTGTGTTGTCAGTCTGATGTATGGGAGCTCCAGATCCTCCCATCCGGACTCCGAATTACTCCATCGTCAAGCTTATGCCACACCACACCCCCTGCAGGGCTATGCTACTAATCACCACCCAGGCACCTCTGGACAGGCCGGGGCATGGGGGGCTGCAGGCCGGAGTTTAGGTGAGGGCAAAGGAACATTTTAGTTCATGTTTTATATCTTTTATATCTATTAAAAATTAAAAATCTTTTTTCATTAAAAAAATGTGTTCATATGTCCACTTTGAATCAAGCTGTTTGCTGATTTATTTCTTTGATAAGATATAAATGACTATTGATCTTTATTACAGGGCTTCATAGTTTTAGCAGGTCAGTATATACTGTACATATAAACCATATATACATTATAACTTCTTTTATAGGGCTTTCGGGTTTGTTTGATGCTGGATTACACCATGCCAGTCCCTCAGGGCCTGATGCTTCAGTCATGAACCTGATCTCTGCTTTGGAATCCAGAGGTCCACAGCCTCCCCCATCTGCTTCCTCCCTCCTTTCTCAGTTCCGTACCCCATCGTGGCAAACTGGTGAGCCTCCAGCAATGCTTCATTTTTCTGCCCTATACAGAATGGTATGCAAATTAATATTTCTACTGATGTAGTTGCTACCTGGTTGATTTGGTTTTATCTGTCTCCCTCTTTATAGCAATGCATACCCCAGCCCCTGCTGAGCTCTTCATCTCCAGTGCTTTGCCTGGATCTGGGTCATTCCCTTCTTCCTCTGCCCTGTCAGCATACCAGCATCCCGCCTCCTTCTCTGGGCGTTCATTCTCTGGGGTGACACCATCGCTGTCCCTCCAGGATACACCTACATTTAGCCCTACCTCCAATGGCCTCTTATCACCCCATGATCCTTTGCTGCACATAAAAACACCATCCCAATCCAGCCTGGGCTTTGACCGTCTTCTCTCTTCACAGAGTGCAGCAGCATACAGAGGAGCACAGGAGCCATCAAGTGGTCCTCAGCCTCAAGCACCTACATCATCCTCTGCCCGCCACTTACCTCCCCCTCAATTTAACCTGCTCTCCTCCCAACTTCAAGAGCAGTCCTCCCATTTGTACAATGCTTCTGTATTCTCTTCAGCACCTGCACCCTCACAACCACCTACCCCTCAGGAAAGAGCAATTCCAAGGCAAGACAGCGTGATTAAGCACTATCAGAGACCTTCCCCTGCACAGTCCCAGTTGGCCTCATCTGCATCACATCCCCTGCAACATTATCTTAGCTGTGGAGCATCAGGCTACCAGCAAATCTCACATCATCGGCATGGTGGAATGAACTGCAGCCCCCTTGGTGACCAGAGCCCATCATCTGACCCCAAGCCCTCACCTCGATCAGACCAAGTGTACCGCCCCATAGTACAGCCCCCATATAGCTCTTCGTCTACATCCTCATCAGCTGCCTCTGGTGGTGGTATTGGGAAATCAGGAAAGACTTCTAGTTCAAGTAGTGGCTACTCATCTTCTAGCTCTTCTTCATCCAGAACCCCTCACACACCTCCCTCAGCTTCCTCTACAACTTCATCCTCCTCCAGTTCCTCTAACCCAAGTGCTTCATCTAGCGCCTCCTCTGCTCCATCAAGGCAGCAACCACCTCCCCAGTCTGCACCACAACCCCCTCCACCACCTCCTCCACCACTCCCTGTTTCCTCCTCTGCAACACAACAGCCTCCTCCAAAACCCTGTCTTTCCACATATGGCTCCCCTGTGGCTCCTGTTAAACCCACCTCTTGCCTCCCTGGCCAAACCCCACCGCAACAACACTCACAGTCATATTCACCAAGTCAACCTCCACCATCCCACCTCTCCCAGCCTTATGGGGGGTTCAGTTCTCCCCAGGGCCAGGAAGTTAGCTCTGGTCCAGGGGGATCAGGAAAAGGGTTTGGGGGTCTTGGAGCAACAGGGCGTTCATTTTCAGGGGAGGGAGTATATGGTTCTGAATCAGGATATGGTTCTTTACCACCCTCACTTGGAGGAGCAGGAAGTCCTTCAATGGGCTATGATGGTACAGGACATTCACCTGCCCTAATTGGATCTGGAGGTGGTACTGGGTCAACAAGCAGTGGTACTGGCTCAACAGGTGGTAGTTCAGCAGCTAATAGCAGTAACAGTGTTCCAAGTGGTGGGGCTGGGGGATCATACCACCTTCCTGATTCCAGTCCTTCACCTTCAATTAACTCTGCAATCATTAGACCTGGACTGCACTCCCCTGCACCCACTCACCCTGCACAGTCTCCAGGAGGAACTGGGGGTAATAAATACCTATCTTCTGTTCTCTCTCCTAATTTTTTAGCTTCACCACAGGGTTACTCAGACACACGGGCACCACCATCACAGGCACAGCCTTATCATTCTGCACCGCCCAAGAGCAAGTCAGAGTCTGATATGCTTGGCATTGAACGATCTCAAGAAGAAGATGAAGATGATGATGATTTTCTAATACAGCACCTTTTGCACTCCCAAAGCCCAGCACCCCATCCATCTCAGCACCACAGTCAGCAACAGCCACCACAGGTGACTTCCCAGCAGCAGTCGGCACAGCCACAGTCTATGCCACAAAGTAGGGAAGAAGCAAAGGGAATGTCTGCCTATGAACTGAACAAGGCATCTGAGGAACGCTACCAACTACAGAGTGTCATTCGCACGAATAATGCCACTAATAATGTGGGACCAGGAACAGCAAACACTGCTGCACAAGGGACTGGTTCAGGAACTGGCCAAGAAAGTCAGATGGAAATATCTCTAAAGAAGCAGCAAACAAAAATAGACAGGGCAGTATCAGGATCTGGGGCAAATGGAGGACGAGGGGGAATTGATTCACTCTCTCACTCCCACCAGCATGCTCCACATACTCACCAACATGACTCTCTTGGCTCAGTGGTCCATTATGGGAGAGGGGACTCCTATGCCCACCAGACACACCAACATCACTCTTCGCATTCTTCACACCCACAGCATTCCCAACATCCACAGCACTCTCACCCCCATTCCCTGTCACATACCCATGTGGAGGTAAAGAAAGTGACAGATTCATCAGAGCTACCCTACATACGAAAACCTCCAGACTTGCAGCAGCAACGGTCCCAAACTTCTCTTTCCCATATGGATTCACCACCTGACCCGACTCAGCAACCTCAGCAAACTCATCTTCTACAGTCTGCCCTTTCTCATTCCACACATAACAAGATGGACACTCAACAGGTCCCCCAACCAACACCGCACCCTATGAGTCAGCAGGCTTTAATGGGACCAAGTGGTGGTCTTGGAACTGGAAGTGGTGCGAGTGTGGAAACCCAGTCACAAGCCTCTCAGCTTCAACTCCAACTCCAATCCCAGTCTATGGAGGCCCACTATGGTTGTGAGGCACAGCGAAACCAAAGCCAGTCAAGTCAGAATTCAGTCTCACAGCTTGAAATGCTTGAACGATCACTCTCTAGAACAAACAGTCGTGAACGCACAGGACCCACTGAGAGGATTGCTGGTGGAGATGGAAGTGCTAATGACCATCAAAGACCACAGCAACAGCTGCAGCAGCAGCATAGGATGCCTTCCCATCACCAGACCCACCATCCTCAACAAACACCTTCAGAGCTCCATGATTTCTTGAATGAGTCAAATTTGAGCCTCTCAGCCCCATCTCATCTGCATCACATGACTTCTCACCATGGACACCCTCATTCCCACCACCAACCACAGCCCCACCCACATCATCAACACTCCCACCAGCACTCTCGCCATATGCCAACCAACACTGGACCAATGCAACCCCAGGCCCAGCCCAGGGAACCAGAGCCCCAGCTTCCCCAGCCACAGTTAGATCAACTTAAAGAGCACCAGTTTGACACTGAAAGTTCTGTAGTGAAAACTACACAGAACCAGGGACAGAGCCAACAACAGCAGCAGAGGTTTGTGCCTCTGACCTCCATCTGTTTCCCTGACTCACTTCTCCAAGATGAGGATCGATCGTTTTTTCCAGCAATGGAGGACATGTTTTGTTCTGAGGACTACAAACCAACCTGTGGAGCAGGTGCAGGACAAGGAGATCAGGATATCGTGTCTGAAGCTCGTGTAAATGTTCAAGATGGAATAGAGTCAGTTAAAGCAGGTGGAGGGGCAGGTGGATATGACATGATGGGTCACCATGGTGACCAGGGTTATGGGCAATACTGTCACAGTCTTTCTGAATCTGGCAATGGGACCATGCATCTAGATTTGGACTCACTGAAAACTCATGAACTCCCATCTACTGTGAATACAGAGCAACTGGGCCTGATTCAGTCTCAGGCACCAGGAATGGGAATGGGTGGAACAGGTTCTAGTGTAGAGGGAACAGGGAACAAAATTATGGGAAATTCTGGTGTAGCAAGTGGTTCTGGAACAGGTGGGCTGACGTCACCCATCTTCTGTTCCTCTAGACCAAAAAAACTCCTGAAGACCAGCTCCTTCCACCTTCTAAAACAGCGGAGGGACCCCAGTTCCCAACCACAGACAAAGAAAACTTATGCCCAAGAATATGAATTTGAAGACGATGAAGACAAAGCTGATGTTCCTGCTGACATCCGACTGAACAGCAGGCGACTCCCAGATTTGCTTCCTGATCTGGTGTCTAGCTGCAGAAAATCCAGTGGTGGTTCAGGGGTTGGTGGTCTAAGTCCCCTAATGGGTGACTTGGATTTCTGCAACCCCTCAGGCTTCTCATCACTCGGGCCTCCTCCACAGCTCCTTCCACATGATGCACCAAAGAAGAGAGGTAGAAAGCCCACCAAACCCAAACGAGAAGGCCCTCCTAGGCCTAGGGGAAGACCTCGTATTCGTCCACTTCCTGAACCTCCTTATTGCAGGGGGCTGATGGGACCTGGTGCTGGAGAAACGCGAAGGGGTCGTGGTCGAGGAAGGGGTCGTGGTAGGAAAGATGATCTCATGTTGGAGATGCACAGAGACATTAACAAGGGACAGAACTATCATCAACAGTCTCACCAACAAGCACCTCATCTTCATCACCAACAGCTTCAGCAGCAACATCCACAACAGCAGCACTTACCACAACATCAACATCTGCATCACCATTCACAACCACAGCAGCACCTCCACCCACAGCAGCAGCAGCACATGCACCAACAGCAGCACCTACATACACAACACCATCAGCACTTACATCAACAGCAAACACAACACCAACAACAGCAACAACAGCATCAGCCTCAACAGCAGTATCAGGAACCCATCAAACCAATTAAAGTGAGTGAAACAAGTGCTTTATATTTTACGATATAACATATTAGAATAATTCATAGCAATATACCATCAATCTGTTTTCCTACTTCTAGATAAAGCTTCCTCTTCCCTCCATGCCTTCATCTGAATCCCTTCTGAGGACAGACTCCTTGTCGAGCACAGACCCAGTTCTGTCTGATGGCTCAGTGGGATCTGCACCATCTCTTGGTCTGAGCCCTGGACCCACATCTGCTCTGGACATGAACAGAACCGATATGAACTGTGGTCAGGATAAAATGAAACAGAAGGAACAAGAGGTAAAAGAAAAGAAAATACAAAAATGGGAAGAAAATACAGTAAATTTGTACAGAGTCTGAAAATATGCTCCCAGTTGTTAATATTTGTTATTCAGGAATTTTTTTTTTCTTATTTAGACTTCTAAAAATAGCTTCAGAAATTTCTAATCTTAACATGACATTAAAAATTATTTTGTAAACTATTTCATATTACCCTCCCTTTGTTAGATGCTATATATTGGATTTTTGATGGCAGTATATTAGTGTCTTGAACCTTATTTGCATAAGTCGTTTACTGCTTTGTACAAGAAGTATTTCATGGTGTAGCATAAATTAATTTGTATTTGTACTGCAGTTCTAAAAAATAACACTCACATAGAAATGATTTGTCTTCTCTCGCTCGCATAACCAATTCATGGTGCATCATTCCTCACCATTTTTTAAAGAGATTACATAAGGACAGAAAATACAAAATTATACTTATCATAAATGTATTTATGAAAAAAGAAAATATTTTTGATGATGTGAATGCACATATAATTTGTGTTTCCTGTTCATTTATAAGATCCAGAATGCTGAAACTTTAATCATATGATCCCTTTCTCTATGCCTCTGTGTACAATTGTACTTGTGAAATTGCTCTTGTTGCCTCAGCAACAGGTAACCTCAGAAGAGAAGGAAGGAAGAAAAACAGGGGGTGTAATGTGGATATCTTTAGTTATTGCATATGTAATGTGGAGATATCTATGGATTTTCCCCAGATGTCTTGGGAGAGAGACATGGATGAACAGTTGACCCCAGAGGCATGGGCCACCATGCAAAAACTGTCCAGCACAGTAAGGCACATATTCATTATTCTGAGATTTGTTAATAGAGAAATTCATGAAATCATGCTGTAAGAAGAAATCTAAGTAATTTATGTATATGAAGGACTAATAGACAATATTTTAGAGACGAGAGCGTGTGTGTTTATCTAAGAGGGAATGCATTGTCCTCAGTGTGTTGGTGCGTTTACTTCCACTAGAGGGAGCAGTGTAGTCTGAGTGTGAAATGATTGACAGCCTGCCATGATCTATCTGTCCTTAAAAAAAAAAAAATGCAATAAAAGAAGGGGAGAGAGCTGGCTGTTGCCAGGGTAGCTGTTGCCACGGTTACTCATTCATAGTAACCACCATCCAGCCCCCCTGCTGTACTACCTCCCGTTAGACACACCTAATATACAGCACCATGCAAAAGTATTCAGACTCTTCACCAATTTTGCCAGATTTCTGAATAACACAGACTTATGTTGCCTCCATGATATTTTCATTTTGGAACACTGTGATTCTGATTGATTTATAGTAGAAATTGTTCTTAGGAAAATGTAACTAAATATGAAAAATATTATTGTGTCCGCAAGTATACTTATGATCCTGAATGCCTTAAGAGGGACAAAGAAGGATTATGAATTGGTTATTTTAGATTTAAAAAAAAAAAAAAAAAAATCCACAATAAACAGCTAATTATTCGGACACTTACACCATTTAAGGCTATAAAATAAAATATTAATTAGGAAAAATAGTACCATTAGGCAAATGTTTTGGTCTCCTGTTGGGCATTGCTGATCCACCAACCGGGGGAGTTACTCAAACCTCCAAGACACTGCCTGGAAAATCCCATCCATTAAATTCTGTGCAAGAAGGCAAGAATCATGCAAGAAGCAAGAGAGAGCAGGCAGAGAAAATGATAAGCTAGAGCTGGATGTCAGTGTGGCACAAAAGCCAGTATTCATATAAAAACATTCTGTAATTGGGCAAAAATCCCTGTGCACTGTTGCGTAAGACTCTGTTTTCATTTTTATGTCTAACAAAAGGAAGATATACCATATGTCATTAACCAAAAATAAAATCAATACATGTACATACATATAATGTGCTAATAATGCTGCACATAAATTCAAACAGCTATTTGTACAAATAAAGTATGAGGGCAGTGACTGCGTTGTGCTGTGGGCTGCGTTTCATCACCAAGTGTCATGTTAAAGAAAGGAGAACGCATGCGAGAGAACCTGTTTCAGATCTGATCATTCAAAGACTAAAATTAATTATAAATCTGACTGTTTCTGAGTGGTGGTGATCGGAAGCTTGAGGCATATCTGTCTGTGGGAGCATGAGGGTTCTTCCCTCTAGTTGGCAATCAGAGCAACACTACCAATGTTGAGTTTGTCAGTTTAGGTAAATGGTATAGGGCAATTAGTGTTCTCCTCAACTTGTGGCAGTTTGATAAGATGCAGTGCCTGACTTTGTCTTGGAGGAACGCTTAGTTAGACTTAATCCTCTTCAGATTGGTGGAATTTATTAGCATGTGATAACCGGCTATAACTAAACTGTGAAAAATTCTTTCTGTTCTCCCAATATCAAGTTAAGTGAAGTGAAATCAATATGTATAATCCATGTTTCTTGAATCCATGAATGTTGTTCACTGAATCCACTCCTCCTTCCCTTCC
>JAOVYU010000031.1:28281469-28284463 GCA_025674565.1 Synodontis membranacea | reverse complement strand
CTCTTAGTAACCTCTGACTGCCGAAGGCGTATATCATTAGCTCCTGCATGGATAACTATCTTAGAGAACCTGTGCTTTCCTAAGACCCTGAGATTACCTGCTATGTCCGGTGCCCTGGCTCCCGGTATACACCTGACTAAAGCTGCTGGTGCCCATAAAGGCCTAACTCACTCTAATGCCTCTCTCTGTCTCTCAGCACATGCAGATGACCTGGTTGTACTGGTAAGCAAACAGGAGGATGTGTTTTAATTGATATTTTAAAAGATTTTGAGCTTTTGCAATCTGCTAAGGTAAGCAGGGCTAAAAATGAAGCTAGTTTAGTTGGAGAGTGGGGTGGTGGGTGCTAGCTCCTTCTACCGCTAGGTTTGTTGTGGAAAAAGGGTGGTGTTAAATGATTGTGTGTTTATCTGGTAGCGGTGAATTTTTAAGTAAAAATCTGAGAGGGCATTGTTGAACATGTTAAAGGCAGACTGAGCAGGTGGAAGTGCCTGGCCTTGAAGACGTCCTTCAGAGGGCGAGTGCTGGTCATCAACAACTTAGCAGCATCATCCCTGGGACAAATGTGTGGATCCACCAACAAACCAGCTGGCAAGCATCCAAGGACTTCTTCTGGGATGGTCTACATTGGATTCCACAGTGTGTGCTTTATCTACCCAAAGAGCAAGGGGCAAAGGGCTGGTCCTGTTTTCCAGCAGAACTTTTCATGCCAGTTCATCTAGAGACATCTCACTGGGCCTGGAATCCAGTGTGAAGAGCAGCAGCCTGTAGACATGGTGAGAGGACTTGAGTTAGAGAGAACTTTGTTTTCAACGGACCCGAGAACGCTGGACCTTGCTGCATTACCCAACTTTTATCATGGACTTTTCAAAATATGGAACTGATTTAAAAAGCAAAACAAGTTTACCTTCATCCTAATTTATTTATATGCTTTTTTTAAAAAAAAAATTATTTCTTTATTTAAGTATGTGAAATGTGATTTATGTAAAATGAAGGACTGTAAAATTCTCTCTCTCTCTCTCTCTCTCTCTCTCTCTCTGCAGTAATGGAGATCAGTGTCAGTGCGGTGGAGCTCGTAGTCTTCACGATTCTGTCGCTACAGGTGATTATTTCGGCTCTGCTATCGTGACTCAATGGGACTCGTCCAAACACACGTCCGAGTGGCCAACTGATGCTTTTGGAGAACTCAAGTTTGCTGGCATCGCTCACAGACACAGTCATGTACGTATCACACACACACGGAGAGACAGACAGACAGACAGACAGATGAACAGACAGAGAGACAGACAGACTTAGGCAGGGATCACACTGAAAAACCTCTAGTCCCAAAGCTACTAAGAGCAAAACTCTACTGGTATTCATTTTTCCAAATCTTTTTTCCCCAGCGCTGTACGGAGCGTTAATGCTTTGCATCATTTAGGAATGAGATAGACCTGCGCTTGAGTCATGATTATGGTCTGAGTGTTGCGTTACGCTCGGCCGCTGAAACTTCATGTTCTTCCATGTGATCCCACCTTGGAGAGACAAATACACAAAGGCAGAGATAGACAGACAAATGCACACACTGAGACAGACGGAGAGAGAGACAGACAGTTAGACAAACAGTTAGACAGATGCTGAGACAGAAGAGGATGACATTTCAGGGACTTTAAGTCTCTTTAGTTTACACACACAAGCACAGCTGCAGTGTTCGTGTTCAAGTGATGATTTTTACAGTATTAAGATTGTTAAAGTTTGGTGGTGTTTTTTTTTTATCCTCAGTTTCTGCGTCTTTCCTGTGACACTCCCGCCCCCCTCGTCTACGCCATCCTGACTCAGCACTGGGGTCTGCCGTCTCCCAACCTGGTGGTGTCGGTGGTGGGGGGCGTCGGCCAGGAGAAGATCAAGAGCTGGGTACGAGAGGTGATGAGACAGGGGTTGGTCCGAGCTGCACAGAGCACAGGTGAACTTTGACCTCTTATCACTGAACTGGCTGTCTCACTGTGTGTGTGTGTGTGTGTGTGTGTGTGTCTGGGTGTGTGTGTTTGATGTGCCGTGAGTTTTGTACACAGCAGATTTTTTTTTCCTTTTGACATGGAAATGTGTGGAATGCAAGCACTAATGTTAGCAGAACAGCTCATCCGTCTCGTCCATCACGTCCACCTGGTCCACGCCGCCTACCTGCTTCAGTCTCACTGTGTGTGTGTGTGTGTGTGTGTGTGTGTGTGTGTGGCCTACCTGCTTCAGTCTCACTGTCTCTCTTCTGTGCAAAACATGATTCTGTGAACATTCCTGCTGCACACAAATAATCAGCTGATGCAGAAAACACGCTGCAGTCTGAGACGGCTCGAGAGCTCATCATCATTTAAGATAAAAATCAGAATTCACATGGTGCTGCTGAGATCTGGACTCTGATTGGTCAGAAGTTGTTGATTAATTCTCTATAACAGCAGCTCTGACAGTAGTGCAGCTGCAAATCAAAGCGTTGGTTATAATTAATGTTCTAATACGCTATCGTTACTATAGTAACAGCTTCTTCACAGGGACATGATTTGTGGTTTGTTGTTCACATGACGCAACAACCTGTGTGTTTTTTGTTTGTTTGTTTGTTTGTTTTTTGTCTTTTTTTTTTTTAACTTCGAGTTGTAACTTATCAGCTTCAGGGTGCTAACAGTAAGTCCGCTTTTGGGGCAACAATGATTATTATTATTATTATTATTCAAATCCAAATCAAATATTGACAAATATGAACCACACCTGTGTGGCTGTTTAATCGTGTGTGTGTGTGTGTGTGTGTGTTTCAGGTGCCTGGATCGTGACAGGTGGGCTGAGGGAGGGTGTGGGCCGCTGTGTCGGCGAGGCAGTGAGGGATCATGGGACTGCAGCTGCCTTCACATCTAAAGTGGTAGCTCTGGGCGTGGCCCCCTGGGGGCTGGTGGACAAGAGCCAACAACTTGTCAGTGCAAAGGTGCAGAAGTGTTTGAACACACCTGATTATCATTCAGTCATCTGTTTCCC
>JAOVYU010000031.1:28273969-28276469 GCA_025674565.1 Synodontis membranacea | reverse complement strand
TGTATCTGACTCTGATCACTAAATCTGATCTAAACACACATATTAAGACCCACAACAAAATGTGTATAGTATGTATAAATGTATGTTATGTTTATTTGTGGAGATTTTATCTGTCCTAATGGAGCAACACATTCCTGAAAAACTATCATTACACATAACTATAACACAAATTGCTTTTAAAGTGCGTTTAAGGGACTGTATTGTGTTATTGTCAGGAAACTTGAGCATGTTCGATCTCGCCAAGTTTAAGAGCTTTCTCTGTCTCTGACAATAGAAAACAAATCCCAACAATTCTCGCTCTAAATCCCTCATTTTATTCTTGAATAGATTTATTAAAATCTCTTTGATTACAGCATTATTACACAATCATAAAGCACTTACACACACGCACACACACGCACACACACGCACACACACACACATATGGTATGCAACCTAAATTAATACAAGAATAAATTTGTAATTAAAACTAAATAAACAGAGTTTAACAATTGACAGAGGAAACAACTGGATAAATTATATATAGGAAATATTATAGATATTATATAATAAGTAATGTAGTATACTGTATAATTCAGAATTATTGGCACACATCAAGGCAATGATTGAACAAGATGGTATACTGTAAAATGCACATGACACATGATGGAGAAATGTAAAATTTTCCACTTGATAATATCTGGATGTGGCTCAGTTATGCTTTGGGGCCATTTCATGATTCTTATGAAGATCGATGGCATCATGAATTACTGTGACAAAATAATTACAAACAAAAACCTGGTTGCCTCTGCTAGGAGGTTACAAATCCTCTGTAGATGTAACTTTCAACAAGATAATGATCTCAAGCACACACGTGATAAAAAATAGAAATCAATGTGTCTATAATCTTGGCAAACTTTATCATTGTTTGGGTGCCAACATTTCTTTATAACATTAAATATTTTTTTTAATTAACCGCAGTGGGTGCCAATAATGATAAGTCAGTCAAAGCTGTAAAGGTACTGACTTGTACTTCAGTGTTTTCTCTGTGCGCGTATGTGTGCTCATGTGTGTGCGTGTGTGTGCGCGTGTGCGTGCATGTGTGTTTGTGTGTGCATGTGTCTTGCAGTACGATGATCTGGAGGACTCCATGACAGACGCTCTGATGAATGATAAGCCTCAGTTTGTTCGTCTCTTCACTGAGAACGGTCTGAACATTCTGGAGTATCTGACGTATGGGCGTTTGGAGAGTCTGTACCAGTCTCTCTCCAGCAGCTCGCTGGCCTATGAACTACTGCACAAGTGGATGAAGGAGAGACAGAACCTGGCCTCCTCTCAGACCTGTTCACCCAACTCGGTTGATGGGAACTGCAAGAGTCTGAAGAGTCCTCTGGCAGGGACGTCGAGCTCCTGCGGGCTCAGCCTGTTCGAGGTCAGAGGTCACTCGGCAAAGGACATCTCAGAACTCCACACATTCTGTAGTTTTTTATTTCAAACACATTTTTGTGTTCCAGGTTTCAAGGTTATTAGGGGAACTTTTCGGAGGCATGTGCCACCCGTTTTATTACACCCCCCTCGGCGTGGAGGCTGGCATGAGCACGAGGAGAGCAGCAAAGGTATGAACTTTTTAAAATTCTTACAGGAATCTCTCACATTCCTCTGAAATGAATCTGATGCTTCTTTAATTTTGCGCTGAAAGTGCCAGAATCATGAATATATAATAAACATGGACACACCCCCACATCTTCAATCCTCTCAGAATATGTTTCTGGGTTACCATGTGTCGCGGCAAATCGACACTTGCTTCTCAAAAATAAAGTCTGGAGGCAAAAATATCGTTGAAGTATTTATTTGGCTCAATTCAGCAAAGCAGTACACGAACAGTTGATCTTCTCTCAAGCAGTGCTCAAAGTGAAGACAAAAAGCCCCAGAAAATCCCCACAATATATACAATTTGTTCTTCCTTGAATATTACGTTGATCTGACTCCTCCTACGACCGCTTTTGATTCGCCACAATAATTTCCTGAAGCTAGCTCATTGGCCTTCTAGCTGCTAGCTCTGCCTCCATTATTTCCTGGCCTTTTCTGGAGTTTAAAGAAAATAAAGGTTGATGACCTTATTTGGTTATTTGGTTTCACTTAGCCTTATTCCAAATATGTACTTTGTGCTTGTGCTTTTGCGCTTATCTGCTTTCCCAATGTCAGTTCGACCTGTTAAACTATGTTTTGTCAACGGCCATGTGTTTAATAGTGGGTGAGCTTCAGCTAGGCTTTAAACTAACCTTATTTGGTCTTAGATGCAAGTACTGTTCTCTGACCAGTCAAAACTGATTATCTTATAATTTTCAAGTTTCTGCCACTACACATGACAACCATCTCTAGTATTAGCTAAGTTAGTTATCTACAGAGGTGGACAGTAACGAAGTAGATTTACTTGAGTACTTTACTTAAGTAGAGTTTTTGAGTATCTGTACTTCACTTGAGTAGTATTTTTTTTGGAAACTTATGACTTTCACTTCAC
>JAOVYU010000031.1:28061990-28073140 GCA_025674565.1 Synodontis membranacea | reverse complement strand
TCAGCTTTTGGTGTGGTAACAGTAACTCCATCACACGACCCTGTTAATTAAGTGATATAACTGGTGTGTGTGTGTGTAGGCCAGCAAAGGATGAAGTATTATGACCTGATCGTTAGTGGATCGTACACACCTCAGACGGTCCCCACAGGAGGAAAAGCCCTGAACGAGAAGTTTCAGCCCCCTGCTCCAGCGCAGCCCGACACCGTGAGTACACGCCCAGCTCATGTCCATCCTTTTTCTTTGGTGTTGTGTGCTTCATCTCTGTCTCTCTCTCTCTCTCTCTCTCTCTCTCTCTCTGTCAGTCATCTGATATCAGGCGGAAGCTATCTACCGATCAGATGCCTGTTCCTCCGCTCGGCAGCACCACCCCGTGTTCTGCGGACACCGGATTTGGAGAGCCACGTCTGGACACACCGCCGTCCACCCTCGGTGGCCCGTACACCCCCGGCTCCTCGTGCTCCTCTCAGGGAGGTGGAACTCCGTACACGTCACGCTCCGGAACCCCATTTTCCCAGGATTCGGGATACTCCGGGGGCAGGTGGGTGCCATTACTTATCAGAACACTCTGATGTAAAAAATCTGCTGATGGAAGCAAGTCCTGTAATTGAATGTCCTGTTCTTTTCAGGCACGGAGCTTACAGCGGCGGTCCGGTGGGCGGAGGTTTCCCCGCACAAGACATGCTCCCTTCCTCCTCCTGCTCTTCATCTGCCGTGTCGTCCTCGTCCGGGTTCAAGCCTCGCTATTACGACGAGCCTCACGGAGTTCCTCCTCAAGACGCCACAGCGTACCACCGAGGTCGGCCCGGGTTCCCCCCTCCACCTCCTCTTCCGTGTTACCCCCCGTATCACAATGCCGGCGCCGCCGGGATGCACATGCCCCCTCATCCGCACATGCCCCCCTCGGGCTCCCTGTACGAGTCTCCGCCGGTGGCTGAGCGAGAGCGGGACAGGGAGCGAGAGCGAGACCGGGGGCAGAGAGACAGGGAGCGTGACAGAGACTCTGGGGGGCGGTACGGAGCATCTCGGCGCTCCTCTTACCACCACCAACAGGACGTAAACTCCTCGTCCAAATCCTCCTACCATTCTCACCACTCGCACCGGGAGGAGCGGGACGGCAGGTCATACCGCAGGGACAGCTCAGCATCCAGGGAGCACGGAAGGCACCGGAACCACCACCACTCGCACAACCACCACGGACGGAGGAGGGACAGCAGGGACCGGGAGGGTGATTACGCAAACAGCTCCGACCCGCGATACAGAGGCCACAATAACTCCAGCCATCGCTCCTCCAACAGCATGTCTCCTCCACCTGCCTCGTACGGAGGATACAATCCGTCTAAAGAGCTGCCGACGCAAGACACTCCGTCTTCATCCCGCCTGGAGCCGTCTCCCTCCTTCAGGTCAGGAGAGAGGGCATGCGGAAGTGGAGATAACGATTATAGACCTCACCACGCGCCGTTACACCCTCCACCTCCTCCTCCACCTCCTCCTCTCCCTCCTGCCTCCGTCATCGCAGCCGCAGTGGCTGAAACTCTGAGCTCGCTAGACTTTGGGCAGGAGAGTCCAGTCCGAGAGGAGCAATGGAGCAAACCCAAACGGCGCCCCAGCACCCCGCCGCAGCCCCCGCGCACCCCTCCGCCCTCCTCCCCACCTCACGCCTCCGTTCCTTCATCATCCACGTCGCCGTCCTCCACCTCTCTGCCTCACCACCACCCCTCCTCCACCGCGTCGCTCTCTCCGCCCCACGCGCAGCGGGACTCCTCCTCCCCGGAGCCGGACTCCACCAACGAGAGCCTCCCATTTGTTCACCACTGCAGCAGTTTGGACTCTCGCATCGAGATGCTGTTAAAGGAGCAAAAATCCAAGTTCTCATTCCTCGCCTCTGACGACGAAGACGAGGAAAAGAAGGAGGAGGGTTCAGGAGGAGGCTCGAGGAAGCAGAGGGAAGACGGCGGAGACAGAGAAATGGACGGAGGGCAGCAGAGGAGGGTAGACCGGAGGAGCAGGGTGAGAAAACCGACAGCACCACCACCAGGAGGAGGAGATATAAGGAAAAGCCCTGCGGACATGGCGTCCTCCGCCGCCTCCATCCCCGGATCACTGTCAGAGACGTCACAGGGACAGCAAGTGCTCGTACAGGAGGAACACGCAGCCACCGACACGCAGAAGGTTACAGGTGCACACACACCACCCACCTACAACGGAGAACAACAGGTGAGTGCAGCTTCGCTTTCCAGCTATGAGCCTTGCACTAGGTTCTCCTTCCACAATGCTGTAGAATCCTGCGATCTGATTGGTCAGAAGGTTTTGTACAGCAGCAAGTAGTATAATGAGTTATAGCGACTACAGAATTGTCAGACGACCCGAGTGTATATTTTACGCTTAAAGAATGAAAATGTGCAGAAAGTAAAAAAACAATGCCCCTGTAAAGCTAACACCATCTGAATAGGGCTGTGGGTTTATAAAGTGAATTTGAAGCCAACAACCTGTTTGGTGCCATAAAACTTGTCCTTATTTGACTCTTAATATTCTGCAGTTTTTTTTTCCCCCCTAAAAAATTTCCAGATCTTGGCAAATTCATCAGAACTGCAGCCGTAAGCCAAATATACGTTTATGCCCCGCCTCCTCATCTCTGTTTTGCTTAGTCAGTAAATGCAGCGAGTACATTTTATGAGCAGTAAGATATATGAGCTGTAAGTCTTGCAAATTACTCTCCTGTCGCATTGCATTGTGGGATTGATCCTTTGTCTTTAACGGAGCGTTTTTCTCCGGTCTTCTTCTTCTTCTAGCCATCCCCTCATTCCTCAGGAGAAGACATGGAAATCTCTGATGAAGACGACGGCGGTGGTGGTATAGCTACGGTGACGCAGCACCACGCCTCCTCGTCGTCCTCCCCCGCCCCGTCGTCTCAGTCGGCCCTGCCCTCTCAGAGTGCCGACCCCTCGTCCGGCTCGCCCCCAGACAGCACGCAGCACTTTGGCACCTCCATGCCGCACCCTCACATGTCCTCCTACCCTCCACACCTGCCCCCTCCGCCACCACCTGGCTTCTCTCTCCAGCCCCCGCCTCCTCCCCCGGGTGTGCCCCCTCCCCTGCCCCACATGGAGCTCCACCCCGAGTACCCCATGCCCCCCCACATGTACGACTACGCCAGCTCCCTCGAGCTGATGAGTCAGTACGCCGGCACCTCCTTCCAGATGCAGACGCACATGCTCAGCCGTCTGCACCAGCTGCGAGAGAAACACGCACACGGCTCAGAGTACCCGCCCTCCTTCCACCTCCACTCTATCCCCCCTCTGCCGCACACACCACACCCCCACCACCCCTACATGGACCAAGATGGAGCTGCAGGGAACCACTATGACCAGGACCACCGCTACATGCCTCCTCACATGCCTACGTACCCGTACCCGGATCCTCACGCCGCCCAGCTGCCCCCTCACCACCCCCACGCCATGCCGCCGCCCCCTCACTCCCCGTGGCCTCCTCACGTCCTGCCCCAGCACTACCCCTCCCACTACCCGCCCCCAACGTACGGCGAAGTGCCAAGTGTAGACGGCGAGCAGTACACCATGCCCATGATGGGTCAGAACCCTCACGAGGCCACGGTCCAGCTGGTTCTCTCTGCTCTCATCGACGAGATGAAGAACATCATGCAGAGGGACCTGAATCGCAAGATGGTGGAGAACGTCGCCTTCGGAACCTTCGACGAGTGGTGGGAGCGTAAAGAGAGGAAGGCCAAGGTGAGGCTCCGACCTGTTATGATCAACTTTATTCAGAAATCGTCCAAGAGACGTGCTCATTAAAATCCATTTCAATCCTAAAAGAGTTTGTGTTTAATGAGACTAAAGTGAACCTTGCGTGAGCTCCAAATCATTTTAATAGTCGTTGAGTTTCTGTAATTTTATAAATCACTCATTTACTTCAGTCACACAGATTTAAAGACTGTTTTATGAAACTCAGTCGCATCGTATTAATAAAATGAAAGGAAGGAAATCATCATGAAGAACTGCTCAGTTAAGACCAAAGTAATGGCACCCTGTAGAAGGTGTGTGTGTGAGTGTGTGTGTGTGAGTGTGTGTGAGTGTGTGTGTCTGGTACCCTGGAGCCCTGTGTGGGCTTGTGTGTTTTGTGGGCGTGGCTAAATGTAAATCAGGTACACAATCACACGTTACACTGGGGATTTGTGTACTTTGTCCCATATGCAAAGTCACACATCACCTCCCGAGAGCGCAGTGCATTATGGGTACAGACGGTTTGAAAACGGCTGCTGTGAGAATGTGCCTTATTTTCCCCGCTATCCTAAACAGCTCCCTATAAAATATCCAGGTTGTGATTTCACACATCTCTGAACTCCTCACCTGAGCAGCACCTTTTTTTTTTACCCCCTTTTTTAAAGCCGTTCCAGACCGCGATGAGGGGCGTGTCCGTGGTGCGTGAAGAGGAGAAGAAGGAGGAGAAGACGACGACGACGACGACGAGCAGCCGGCCACGGGAGCCGTTAATGTCTCTTGTGGACTGGGCCAAGAGCGGAGGCATGGAAGGGTTCTCTCTGCGCGGGGCTCTGCGTCTGCCTTCCTTCAAGGTACCCTGCGTTATCCCAGCTGTCGTATTAAATATAGATGGGTGTATTTACACACTGTCGAGTTTCACTGTTCAGTTTATGATATGAACGGTGGCGGTGCCGTGACCAGCCGCTAACTGCCGCGTTTATTTCGCAGGTAAAAAGGAAAGAACCTCTGGAGCTGGCAGAGGACGTGTCACTGAAACGAGTCAGACCTTCGACTCCACCCGACGAGGAGGATGAAGGTGAAATATTCAGGCTTTATACAGACCACAGCGAGCACGTCGCAATTCTCACCATTTCAGCCTATTGTCAGGCATTTCATCACACAAAACATTCGGGCTTCTGTCATCATCATAAACACTTCAGGAGAGTAGAAACTGAGTGTCTTTATCCCAGAAGCTTCCCGACTAGCCGTCTAGCTTGCTCTCTAGATCACGTTTATTATTCAGATGAAATAAAGAGCAATATAGCTCTGGTCATGATGAGGCTGTTGTTGCTTCAGAGGCAGAAAATCAAGACAATTTGAGCTGTGTGTGAACGCACGTCTCAATAAAATAGTCACGTTATTTGTAGTTACGGTGGAACGTTTTCTGTCAATGTCCTTGTGTGTACTCTTTGCCCTTTATCTTTATGCATCTCACTTTCTCTTCCTCTAATCTTGTGACCTGCCTGCTCAGGAGACGACGAAGAGCTTGACATCGTTTTAAAAGAAAAAAAGTGTTTTAAGTGCAGCCGTTTCCTGTAGCACTGTGTGTAAAAGGAGCTCTTGGTTGTTGAGAAGAAAAGTGTGAAAATACTTCCTTGCCTAAAGCAGCAAAAAAAAAAAAAAAAAAAGCCTAGATGTTGCATAAAAAGGGTAGTAAAAAGTTCTCCTTACAGAAACGCTGTGTTAAAACTGAAATGTGGTTTTACAGCACTGTAAATGTTGAGCTCTGGTTAATCTGTCTCTGTGTGTGTGTGTGTGTGTGTGTGTGTGTGTGTGTGTGTCAGACTCGTACCAGGGTAAAGTGTCTGACAGTGTGAGCCGGCCAGAGGAGACCCGAGACGCCGAGAGAGACACAGTACAGAGGAGGAAAAGGCCCAAACCACGCAAACCTTATGACCTGGACAGTGAAGGAGAGGAGACGTCTGATGAGTCGTCTTCTGAAAAGGTGTGTGTGTGTGTGTGTGCGCGCGTAATGGATTGGTTTATAAAAGCTTTGATTTCTAATGACGTTCTAACTGAGTTGCACGAGGCAGTAAAAGTTGCTGGCTTTCAGTACGGCAGCATACTTTACATTTGTGTAAACTTTAAATTCGACCAAATTCCTTAATCCTGTATGTTCTCCCAGGGCGCCATATCGTGGCTGACCTCTGACCCCGGCGTCATAAGAAACCTGGATATGTGAAGAGAGATTTTGTTGAACTCCTTTTTTTCTATCTCGACTGGTGAAATGAAAAGCAATACGTTCAGATTTGTGGTCCGTGACCTGCAAACTAAAATGCCGTAATACAGCTATATAGATACATGATACAGCCAAAAGTATGTGCACCCCTGACTGGCCCACCCATATGTACGTGTTGTGATGGTCAGGGGTGCACATACTTTTGGCCGTATAGTGTAGTTTAAATCAAACCTCCAGCGTGTTGAAAGAACAGTGTAGAGGTGTCTGTCATTGCGTGGAGTGAACAGTAGGTGGCAGTGATGCTCTTTGTGATTGATTATCTGTTGGACACGTTAATGTTCTGTTATTAATATGCTGTTAATGTGTTATTAACGTGCATCCCTGTGTTTAGGAGGAGGATGAAGACGACAGCGAGAAGGACGAGTCAGAGGGTGAGGAACATTCCCGTTTAACTCATCCCAGTTCATGAACCGCTTTTATTGAATTGTAAACGTGTTATTTTTTTTTCTCTGGTGTTTTTTTTTTTTTTTTGTCACCCCAGACGAAGCCCTCAGTGCAGACAGCGATGACGAGAGCCTCTCCTCTTCATCTGATAGCCTGTCATCGTCCTCTTCCTCATCTTCGTCCTCAGACGAGGAAGATGAAGTGGAGCTGGAGCAGGCAGACGAGAGCGAGGCCCTGGACACCATGGACGATTCGACGATGGACAGCGTCGCCATGGAGAAGGAGAAGTGTGTAGAGGTTTAATATCTCCACTCCTGGTTAGAGACGGAGGAGGAAACAGGTTTTAGTTTATCCACCTGCTGTTTTTCTGTTTTGCGTCACAGGGAGAAGACGAGCGTCGGCGAGTCACCTGCTGTGCCTGCTGCACCGATCAAACCAGGTCAGTGATGAACTTTTAGAAGACAATTCTTATTAAAACTAATAAAGTAATATTACAAAATATAAATATTTATAAATTCTACTTCTGGAAGTCTATAAGAACTTTTTCTTAAAAGTTTTTTTTGGGGCTAAATAAATGTTTCTTTTGTTTTTCTTATTTCCACAGTTCAAACCTTTTCGTTACTTTTTAATATTTATTTATTTAAAAATTTAAAACCACAAAATTGATATTTAATTAGTTAAGTTTTTTATGCAGGAATATTAAACGCTACCTAGGGAACATGAGAACAGGAAACTATTTAGAAGTCGTAAATATTTATTTTAATGTTAAATTACCGCCTTTTTTTTATTATTAAATAATGTTTGATTCATAACAGCAGTGTTAATAAGGTGAAGAGAAAGGAAATAATTGCTCCATAGTGATTATTATAAATAATATATTTTCACTTTCTTTGGCTTCTGACTGCTAATCAAATGTGATTATTTATTTTCTTATTTAAGAAGACAAGATGGCCCCTGCTGCGTCTGCAGATCACCAGCCGCCGTCTTCTCCTTGTCCTCGCCCGTCCTCTCCCATCCTTCCTCCTCTGAAGAAGCGCCGCAAGACCGTGTCCTTCTCTATGGAGGAGAGCGAAACCAAACCCTCCACCCACGTCCCCGCTGCACCTCTCTCTCCCTCCTCTGCCGCTTCTCCATCCCTCCTCCTCTCTCCGGTCAAATCACAGCCACCGGATCAGCTCGTTTCATCATTGCCCACCGCCGCCACGCCGACCGCGCCCTCCAAACCCGTCCCGATGCTCCGCCCGTTTGCTTCGCGCCCGACCAAGGCCACGCCCCCTTCAGCCTCGCCCACCTCGGTTCTCACAGTTCCTCCTCCTGTGCGCTCGCTGCGTCCAGAGGAACCCAGGAAACGTTCCCCGTCCCCACAGACAACTCCTGCCAAGTCTCCCTCCAGACGTGGCAAGGAATCCCCCAGAACCCCTCCTGCTCCCGTCTGTCTCACAGTCCGGAACCTTCCGCTGGACCACGCCTCTCTGGTCCGGGTGGCCTACGAAGAGCCCACCCCCATTCCTCCCACGCCCAATCAGAAAGGGCGTCCACGCGGCAGGCCTCGAACTGTCAACTTGTCAGCTCCCTCCAAGCCCTCGCTCCTGGAGGAGGATGAGTATGATGATGATGAAGAAGAGCTTCTGGAGCAGAGACTGAAGCTCAGGGAGCAGCTCGGAGCGTCCAGTTTGCTGCAGTTAGCCTCCGCATCCACGCCCGACCTCTCCGTGCTGGCCCACGTGGCCGCCGAGATGGATGTGGATGAAGACATCGACTCGGAAGAGACAGAGACATCAGATGAAGCAGAAGAGCACAAGCTGGAGGAGGACGAGGAAAGGCGGCTTTTCCCGTTAGATCCGGGCGGAATGCTCGTCCTCCAGGAGCACAACTACTCCAAATCCGCAGCTCTCCTCCTTCCTCCTCTTTCTCCCGCGTCCGCCGCCGGACAGAAGAGGACGAAGCAGGACGCTGCGGTGTTGCTCCCCACAGACTGCGTCCAGGAGGCTCCGGAGGAGATAATCGGAGACGCTCAGACGGACACGCCCGAGCTCTACGGCATGGGGCTGCTCGGGGACGAGGCCGGAGATTCGGCTGAGGTGCAGGCGCTCAGCCCTGTCTCCAGACGCAGAGGCTCGTTCAAGAGGGAGGAATCCCTGGAGAAAGCCAAAAGTAAAAAGAGGAGTCGGAAAGACAAAGAGAACGTGGAACTGCAGCCTGCTAAAAAACAGAAGCAGGAGCACATCAGGAAGAGGAAAGGGAAGTTAGAGGTGCGTGCCTGGAGTCTGCAGCCTCATAATGACACCAGATTTGTGAAATAGTGTTGAATAACATCTGCTTTAACATCTATAACAGTTACTTCCGCATTCCCGAATTTCATCATTTTCGTTATATTCTCTGTTTAAAACCTGTTCTAGTGTATGTCTTCTTTTAGGAGGTGCAGCAGCGTCCACAAAGCAGCACTGAGTCCCGCCTTAAACCGCTTCAGAGCCAAGCGTCTGATTGTCTAGTTTTAATGCAGCTCTCCAAAGCTAACGTTTCAACACATCCTGGATCTCTGTCATGAAACACGGACATGAGTGATGTCACACACGTGTCGCTGATGTGTTTTAGGACACGTGGGACTTTCTATAAACATGAAGAACATTTCAGCAATCACTTATTTCCTCTCGGTGTCTTTAGTATGACTCCGCCCCTTAGACCGTGTCTCTCAAACATAAAACATGTCTGAACAAGACTATTGCTGCGATATAAACAGTTTTAGAATATGGTTATTACGAGCCTTCAGGGTTTTTAGGTGATATAATGACGGTAACTATTAGTATAGTACTGTAAGTATTTATTAGCGTTATAGCTCCAGTGTAAAAGTTCTAAATAGTGGCAGAATAAAATAAATGGCACCAAGCTGTTCCTTTAGACAAACATGCTGCAGTAATGATTAGAATAGTCTGTGGTAAATGCTGTTTTGTGTGAATAAGCAGTGATTGTGATCTCTCCGTTCCGTGTCTGATGTCAGGACCTCGTCCCGGAGGAGGACGTGGACGTGGAGCTGCTCGAGGCGGCCGATCTGTCCAGCTCCAGCTCCGATTCCGCCGACTCCGACTTCGGCCTGGACGAGCACCTCGGGTTAGAACGCGAGGAGGTGAGGAAGAGCGAGCGTCTCTTCCTGCAGGAGGCTGGAGTCATGCCGTCCACCCAGAGGAAGTCCTGCTTGGTCCTGCCCCCTCTGCCAATCAACTTCTACAAGCAGCGAAGCGAGTTCGAAGAGATGACCATCCTGTACGACATCTGGAACATCGGGCTGGACCAGGAGGACATGCGCCTGCTGAGGGTCACGTACGAGAAGCTGCTGCAGGACGACCACAACACAGACTGGCTCAACGACACGCACTGGGTCCCTCATACCAATATCCTTTTACACGCTCTTATTAACAGATATCGCGTTCGTGCCTTTAGGCTCTGATAGAGTTTATGATTGTGATTAATGTAGAAAACCTTTGTGAAGCGTAGGCCTTTCGAGTTCCTGTGCGTGAGTTGTTGCTATGGAAACGCCCACAATAGAATCAAAACGTGCACGCTTAAAATTTAAATTTGCCATTTGAGAGTTAATTAGCTTTACACCACAGCAAGGTTGAGCTCTGGATTCTGATTGGTCAGAAGGTGTTGATTTAGTTTCTGAAAGGTTTCAGAAGGTGCTGAAACTGACCCTCTCGAAGTTGTGACCCTTGACCCCCGTTCGCACTCACTAACATCCCGAACCCGCGGCGTAAGAAGAAGGTGGCGGACGCGCAGCTGAGGGAGCACGTCACGGGATGCGCCCGCAGCGAGGGATACTACGCCATCAGCCGCAAAGAGAAGGACGTGTACCTGGACCTGGACCTCCCCGAGGCCGTGCAGGAAGCTGTGGACTACGACATCGCGGTACGCATCATCACACGGTGTCCACTCTCACAGAGAGGCTGCGAAAGCCGTCCTTAGGAACCTTTACGTCACCGCCGTATCACTCCAGAGCGTTACTGTAATTCATCATCACGCTCTCCATTCTCAGACTCTCAAAATCACAACCTGATCACTGGGAGGTCTGATCTTCATCATGGACTTTAAAAGTGTAATCAGAAGGTGTATTTATAAACACGTTAAAACAGCTTAATGATTAATCTGATTCGACTCGTACACGTGGAGAAGCCATGTACGTTTTATATCGTGTAGTAAAGTCAGTGTTTCACAACCTCTTATTGTGCCGCGGCTCTTATTGCACACTCGAAAAGCGCAGGGCACACCTGGAGAGGCGCCGACCGGGGTGGACCGGGGTGGAATTATTCCCTGGTACACCTGATGCTTTCTCACAGCACACTTGTGGGTTGGGAAACACTGGTATAAATTATATTTAGGAAAAAATTCCATGTATATATGATGTGTAGTAAAGTATTACAAAGAATGTGTTTTTTTTGTTTGTTTGTTTTTGAAAATTTATAATAATTTGTCATTAAGCTGAACCCTGAATCTATCCTGGTCTCTCTCTCTCTCTTTTTCTCTCGCTCTCTCTCTCTGTCTATCTCTCTCTATCTCTCTCTCTCTCTATCTCTCTCTCTCTCTGTCTATCTCTCTCTGTCTCTCTCTTTCTCTCTCTATCTCTCTGTCTCTCTCTCTCTCTATCTCTCTGTCTCTCTCTCTCTCTCTCTCTCTCTGTTTATCTCTTTCTCTCTCTCTATCTCTCTATCTCTATCTCTCTCTCTTTCTCTCTCTATCTCTCTGTCTCTCTCTCTCTCTCT
>JAOVYU010000031.1:27804090-27817218 GCA_025674565.1 Synodontis membranacea | reverse complement strand
TTAAGAAGGCTGGATCTGTGCTGGGAACATCTCTGGAGCCCTTAGAGCTGGTTGTCAAGACAAGAATGCTGCACAAACTGATTAAAATCATGGACAACCCTTCACACCCTCTGCATGACCTGTTGGACGGTCAGCGAAGTGCTTTCAGTGGAAGACTTCTTCAACTCTGCTGTAACAAGGAGTGCTACAGAACATCATTCCTACCCACAGCAATAACTTTATATTATATAATAACTCCTGTCAGTGTAAGGAGAGGAGATCTATCCTCTGAGTGTCTGGACACGGTCCACACCGAGCAATTCAATTACAACAGTTAAGGACATCAAATGGCACACTGAACATTTATTCTGCAATACAGGACATTAAACATCTTCACTCTGAGCATCTTAATTGCACAATTGACTTCTGTTATACAGAAATTATACAGATATAGTTTTTATTATTATTGTTATTATTATTTCACATTATTTAAACTACTGTTATAGTTCTTAAACATACTATACCTACTTTACTGTCTTGTTTTATGTGAATTGCTCCTGTAACACTTCAATTTCCCTCCGGGGATGAATAAAGTGCTCTATCTATCTATGCATCGATGTATCTATAGCTATATATCTATATACCAATATCTCTCTCTCTCTCTCTCTCTCTCTCTATATATATATATATATATATATATATGTCGATCGGGCATAAAATTATGACCACCTGGCACCAAGATGTTAGCAGCAGATCCCTTAAGTCCTGTAAGTTGCAAGGTGGGAACTTCATGGACTTGCTCGTCCAGCACATCCCACAGATGCTCGATTGGATTGAGATCTGGGGAATTTGGAGGCCAAGTCAACACCTCAAACTCATGGTTGTGTTCCTCAAACCATTCCTGAACAATTTTTGCTTTGTGTCAGGGAGCATTATCCTGCTGAAAGAGACCACAGCCATCAGGGAATACCGTTTCCATGAAAGAGTGTACATGGTCTGGAACCATGCTTAGGTAGGTGGTACGTGTCAAAGTAACATCCACATGGATGGCAGGACCCAAGGATTCTCTGCAGAACATTACCCAAAGCATCACACTGGCTCAATCAGGACAAAGAGGTGTGTAAAGAAAGCTCCACCCCTTGCACAATGATTAGGGGTGTGGCTATGTTGAGGACACCATCCTTAAAATCAGAATACAATTTTATTTGTTTTTAATTTAAATTTTTAATTATCGTCAATTAAAATAATCACATTCTTATGTTTCTTTTCCTTTTGTTTCTTGCAAAATATACAAACATTTTGGAATTAATTAAAAAATATTTTTAATATTATATTATCATCATTAATGAACACAACTTCAAATGACACATTGAACATAATCAATTAATTCAGAATATTAATTTTAATAAAGTATAAAATGCAAAGCCATGATATTACAGTTTTACTATTTTAGCATTACAAAGCAACATTATACGCAGCTAATCATGTGTATTGTGTCTCGTACAGGTCTAAAAAGCATTTCCATACCAAATCTCTGAGTAAATCTCTGACAGATGGATTTACCCGAAACATTGCCGACTTAAAGACTCCTAATGAAGCTAGCTAAAAATTACAAAAACATATTTGCTCTGCAGTCATGAAGAAAATCCAGCTGTTCAGGCATGATTTTATTATTATTTTATCCCTCCGATTTATAGCTATAGGTTTTCTCATGACTGCAGCAATTTGCAAAAAAATGAACATGTAAATGAACATAAAGACATTGCTGTATTTTTTTTTATCATCATCCTGAAAATTCAATATTTACAGACTCTGAGGTTTGAGATTTACTTATCCTAGATAACATTCTCACAAACATGCACACAAAATTTCATGGTTAGAGACTTTACCTGATTCAATTTAGGAATGGATCTAATGGACAAGCAGTTTTGGGATAATATCATGTTATAAAGTAACTTTGACTGTTTTCTCAGTTTGTCATGTTCCTTAAAAAAGTAAAAAATAATGCATGTTTTAAACAATGGTTTTTATGATAATTATCTATAAATTATAAATTATAGATTACTATTATAGGTTATCTTGGTGTTATACTGACAATTGGAATCCTTCCTGTTTATTTTTAAGATTTCCTTATTTACAATTCCTATTTTGAATGCTCCTTCCCTTTTTATTATAATATTTACCAGTGATAATGTTTTAAACAGATACATCGTGACACTTGGTTGAAATGTTTTCTATTTGAGGCATCGATTTTCCACATCTGCAGAGCAACATCGTGTCTAGACGTAGTTTTTAGCTGGAGCCGAGGCGCTGTTGCTGTAGTACTTGGCGGTGCCTCCGGAGCCTCCGGATCGCGGGCGACTGAAGCAGCACAGCAGTCCTCCACCCAGCAGGAGGAGCACTCCTCCAGCCCAGCCGATGAAGATACAGGGGCCGAGCTCTCTGCGGTTCGCTGGGTTCAGCAGCGGGTTGTTGAAGTTTGTCACCACGTTGTTGGCCGACCAGCTGACGGGGATGATGAGCAGCAGGCCGGCTATCAGCATGCCGATGCCCGCCACCAGGCAGATCTTCGGCTTGGCGTCCTCGTTTTCGACACACGTGGTGAACTCGGCGCCGGCGAACAGCAGCAGCATGGAGATCGCAGACACCATGCAGCATATGATGATCATGGCACGAGCCGCCTGGATGTCCGAGCCCAGGATCAGCAGCGATTCGTAGGCTTTACACTGCTGCTGGCCTGTGCTCTGGTACACACACTCCATCCACAGGCCTTCCTGCTGCACCTGCACACACACACACACACACATAGTACATGGGTTACACACACACACACACACACACATCACTCAATTCATATTTTTAATATAATCTTCTCCTCTAATCTAATCACCATTCCTTATCTAATGACTCTGAACCAAATCTCACACTTGAGCTGCTTGAACAGACAGGAGCTGTAATGTATAGGTGCAGTTAAACACCACACGGAGCTCAGTCTTGTAGTGACCTGCAGAGCTTCAGTGTGAACAACACACACTCACTCACTAAAACACCACACATACACTTCTGTACCATGTATGTGTATTTACCTGTGCCGTGATGATGTTCTGTCCAGTGAAGGAGGAAACCTTCCAGCTTGGGAGGACGCAAGTGACGATGGCAGCGATGAGGCCCAGAATTCCCAAACCCACACACACTATCTGTATTCCAGTCGATCCCATCCTGTAGAGGAGAGAGAGAGAGAGAGAGAGAGAGAGAGAGAGAGAGAGAGAGACGTTCAGTGTAATCTGCTGTTTTTAATCACTGGTGGAAAAAGACTAACGAGGGGACCGAGGAGTGAAAATTAGACACTATAGTAATAATTAAATAATGCTTCTATGTTAAAGACTTCCTGTGAATCCTTGAGGTAGTAAGCCAATAGCAAACAAGTGGGCAGGTTTAAAACCAAGGCAGGAATTGGAAATTATCTTATGTGCAGTAATTTTCTCAATACGAAAAAAAACCCCAGCTAGTTCCAGTAGTTTCTGAATTTAAATTGGTTATAATTTATAAAAGTTATAAAATGAAATAAATGTTGCTGGGATCTGGTAATATTTTTAGCATTGTTGTATGGGTTGTGCATTTCTCGATGAGATTTATAGAGAACGGGGGAAAAATTGTCAAGCTGGTCATATTTTTTTTTAAATCTCACTCATTAAAACATTTCGTTTAATGCTATTTTTCACTCTATAAACGTCGCGTCAAGAAAGATATGTGTACTGCAATTTCCCACTTGAGTCATCTTTAAATCAAATCGACAAATTTGAATCAATGTCTTTGAAAAATGTATCAATTTTGTTTAAATCGTAATGATCTTGCTTTGAGGTGTATTAGTTTTATGGACCTGCAGACTGAAAAAACGTGAGAATTTTGAACTTTGATTGGAGTGAAATAAAATTGATTTAAATGTAAAATAAATGTCGAGGATTTTTGAATTCAGTGTTGCTTTTTTCAAAATATGAAAAACAAAAATCAATCCACTGATTGTGCCACAAGGAAAACGAGGAAACATGGAGGAAATGAAGAAGTGCTGTCTGATAAAACGCTCTCATGTCCTGACCTGCAAACCCACAACGCTCTGAGCTGGGTTAGGGTGTCCCATCTAAACCACAATTTTTAACCCTTCGATGCCTATTTTACTGGTTTATTTTTTAGATAACTAACAGTATCATTTCCATTTGAAGCAGATAAAAAGTAAAAAAAAAACGTAAAAAAACTTCTGATTGGTTCAGCGACAAAATTAAGAAAACGTAGAATTGGTCAATAAACTCCGAAAAATCTGAACAAAAATTGGTGACGCTGAATTATTTTCCTCCATATCTCCGAGATACGATGCAACTTGACACAAGTCTCTATATGACAATTAATTCCTAAAATGTTAAGCCAGATTATGTGCAAGATTTCTTGATAGCACAGGATCTGAGACAGACTTTTAAGGGTTAATTTAATCAGTCTCAGTGCAGTCGAGGTTTATAAAGAAGTGCAAACTCTAAATCCTAAACATAAAAAAAGAAATCACTGCAACAAAAAAAAAAAAAAGCAATTTTAGCAGGATGATTGAATAAAGGAAAAAGTTGGAAAAATTATTTCTCAACAAAAATAAGACTATTAAACATAGTAATAATAATAGTAATAATAATAATAATAATAATAATCATAATAAATATTTATGTCTATAATTACTCAGTTCAAGCTTGTTTCTTATTCTACTGGCAAATCATTTGACTTCTTTCGTAAATGCTTGTTAAAAGCAAAAACAATAAGCCCATGTAAGCCCATTTAATAGCATTTAGGGCAGGAAATAAGTATAAATATCATCTTCTATGTATTTAAATACAATCTAATAAAAAGTCATGATTGAAAAAAAATAAATAATAAAAAGAAATAATTGCATTTAAGTCCAATCTATCCAGTGCTTCTTCTTATATTACTTTACATTATATGAAATATAAGATCGCTAACATTTTTACTCATTTCAGACTTGAAATAGTTCTGTTCTGATAATTAGCAGATCATTTTTCTCATTTTATACATTAAATAATTGATTGATTTGTAGAAAAAAGCGAATCCACCAGTGGAATAAGACAATTTACAGCTTGAAATGAGTTAATATATTTTATCTAGGAGTAAATAGTCTGAATAATCTTATGTATGTTTCAAAACAATCCAATAAAAATAAATATTAGTCGAGTTTTCCTACATTTAAGATTTAAATAGCTGTAGAAGGTCATCCAGTGTAAGTAGATATAGCCTTGACCCTGGATCACTGTTTACATTATTGTATGATCTGATTTATTTTGAAGACTCGACTCTGGTATTTGTGTGTTTTTATGATCATCGGTGCACACTGCATCCAAATATTGAAGTTTTTCACTAGTAATGAATTTATCTGCATCTGATTTTTGAATTTTAGGAGCTTAAAAAAGGAAAAACAATTAAATTCTTATTTTCATATTTTTGCTTCATTTCTTCATGTTTTGTTTCCAAAGAGCCAGACTTTCTTGTATGTTACTGGAAAACATGGAACTCAATCATGAATCAGTCATGGACTGGCCTCCAAAAGCCCAGATCTCAACATCACTGAAGCGGTACGGGATCATCCTGACAGATAACAGAACAAAAGGAGCCAACATCCAAAGAAGAGCTTTGGAATGTCCTTCATGAAGCCTGGAGAACTCTTCCTGAAGACTGGTTAAAGAAAGGACAAGAAAGTTTGCCTGAGAGAGATCAGACCGTGATGGAGAATAATGCTGGTCACCAAATAAAGCTTCTTAGAATTATACCAATTCTCTCTCTCTCTGTGTGTGTGTTATATTCTGTTTTTGAAGAAATGAGGAGTGAGGGGGTCAATACTTTTGCTCAGTACTGTGTGTACGTACTGTATATATTTAAATACAAATTTGAAGTGATTTTTCTTTTGTCACATTGTTTTTCAACAGGAGGAGATAAACATTCTGCTTTTAATCCTTTTATCCTTTTTTAAAATCAGGCTTGCGTGACACCGTGTTGTAAAAAAGCACACACACACACACACACACACACTACTGCATGCCTGAGTAGCTGAACCCTCTTTGTGTACAAGCCTGTGCAGGATTTTCTACCTTCTGGGCACAGTTTCTGAAGCTCAGTGTAAAGTCGCGGCTTTGGGCGGGGGTCCTGTCCTGCCCTGACACGTTTTTACGATCATTTTCATCCTCCTTCTTACCTGGCGTCAGACCCATCCCAAAACTCCAAACTCACGAGGCCTCGCCCAGCTCCGTGAACAACAGTACCACCTTTAGCTGTGCTTTATGTGTATAAAGCATTGCACTGAGAAACGCTGTGATTCATCGTGTTATTACATCACCCGAAATTCATTTGGGGATCTGAGGGATCATCAGGAACATGTTGTTTTTTTGTCTCCTCTGGGTTCTCTGTGTGTCTTTGAGAAGGGCGAGGCGACTGCGGGCGCAAAACACACTGACTACCTGCAATTACTGATGCTTTTTATGGTGATTAGCTCAACAACTCAACAGATGACTAAAAATAGCATCATACCACACAACGCAAGCCTAAAGCCTTAGAAAAAAGCTGCTCATAAGCCGAAGCAAATAAATAAATTCATTCACTCATTCATTAATCAGTCCCGTGAAAAGAAAAAAAAAATGGTGTCAATTTGAAGTTTGAAAGAAAATTTCACCAAAATAAATGAGCTAATATCACTAATAAAGATGGTGATCGCTTTTTAAGAAAAATAGAAATGTAATATTTTAATAAGAGCATAATAAAAAAATAAAAAATTAAGTTTAATAAGTATTTCAAATTACATTAAATTGCACTTTAATCAAACGTGTGAAAGATGAGAAAAAAAAAAAAAAGCCAAGAAACGTAACAGCACTCGATTCAGACCTCAGATTAAAGCTCCTGTAAATAAAAACGCTGATTTTATAATAAACACAAACTAGCATTTTGGATCGTCATTTAAATTCTACATAAGTTGAAATGCAAGTATTTATGCAATAAAAAAAAATTATTAAACTTTTTAAACTGTAAAAAGTTTCATAAAGGAAATAATTTCTTTCACACAAATAATTTAAAATAGGATTTTAGGCGAAATTTAGAATTTGCTCTAGAAATAGGAGAATATTTGAAGTTCAAACCTTTCGGAAGTCTTGGATTTCTCTGAATAGCGTAGAATAAGTTCTTCTGTTCTTCTCGTCGTCTCTCACTTGGGCGTCTGATGAAGGAGTGATGGAGGACGGAGGCTTTTGTAGAGGAATGAATAAGAGGAAGAGGGGAAAAAGGTTTTTTTTTTTTTTTCCTTCTCCAAACCAGGCTGGACTTGTCTCCCTGTCTTTGTTGTTCATTCCACACTTCAGCCTCCTCCACTCCTCACGTTCTCCTTATGCAATCAGAACCGCGGCCTTCCTTTTTTAGCTTTTGACATTTTTTTTTGCTTACGAATCAGTGACGGGTTTGTGGTTTACACACGTTCACATGTTCACATGATCACTTAGACATGGTGTGTTTTTATGGGGAAATGAAACATACATGGAAAAAAGATCTGGATTGTTTACTTAGACGGTGCAATATTAAATAATATTTAATTTCAAACCCGTGAAATTCTTTATTGCTATCTTAAAAAAATTTACTTTATTTAAGGGTTTAACATATATATATATAATTTTGAAAAATCTGTTGATATATAAATATAAAACTTTTAACAATGTTGTTAATAATATTAACAGTGAATACAGCGGGTGTTTATTTTCAATATGCAGAGATATTTATCTGTTAAAAAAACATTATCACATTTAGATTCATGCCAAAAGATTGTATAATTCAGATTCACAATATTGTGTGAAGCATGTGTTTAAAAAGAAGAAGAAGAAGAAGAAGAAATAAATAAAACTGTGTGTTTAAAACCTTTACCTCCCTGATTGTTGATTCTTTTTGTATAAAATCACATCCCGAGTGTTTAATTCCACTTTCATCAAATCAAATCTTACAGTGTGTTCATTAAAGATTACATTTTTATTCGTTTATAATCTTTATATTTGAATTGTTAAGACATCTTTAACACATTATTATTATAATTACACACAGCAGTAAGAAATATATTGTTGTTAGTGCCTGAAATTGTTCAGCTCTTATATGTAATAATAAATAAACAAACAAACAGACAAATAAACAAACAAACAAATAAATAAATAAATACATTGTCTTAAAGTGTGAGACTTGACTCTGACATCTTTAGCTCTTTCTATTTTCATCTAAAAATATTTCTCCCTTCTTTTTCCCCCCGTAAAACGTATTTGCTCGGTTCGTGTAATACAGACAAAACTTTTGAAACCTAGAATGTTACACACACCTACACAACATGGCGCTACACAATAACAGCAACCACAAGCTACAAAGAAACCCACATCCCGACCCTCATCAACATCAACATCAACATCGTTCCCAGCAGGGGAAGTTTCACAGAGACGCCATGACGCTTCACCCTGAAACCATGAATCACTCTGACGAGGAGATTAATCACATTACCTATCATAATAATAATAATAATAATAATAATAATAATAATATATGAAAGTGAAAGAGTAGGGTTTTTAAACAAGTATTTTTTTTAAACAAAATCTTGGCTGTTGATTTTACTTGGCAAATTTTTTTTTAATTATTTTCCTATCAAGAGGAGGATGGATTTTGTATCATGTCAACCTCAAACGTTTAATAAATGCCTCAACAAACATTGATTGACCAGCTATTCTAAACGTATGCTCATAGAACATTTAGAGCTCTTAGAGGTTCTGCAGTTGTCCTTCAGAACCCTTTATGAACATAAATTATTCAATAAAATCTTAAAATCCTTCGAAGAAGCCTTTTCTTAGAGTGTAGATCTTAAGACGAAAAAACTGAGGAATAATTTGGGCTTGTAATACACGCAGGGTTCTTTAAGGGTTCTTTAAGGGTTGTTTAAGGGTTCTTTGGGTGTCTTTAGGAGTTATAAGGCTCTTAGCTTGTATTTGGAGCTCTTTCTGATATGGAAACACAGTAGGTTTCTTCACAGGACATTCATTTTTATAAATAACATGCATTTTTATAAATAGACCAGACTCAGCATCTACTCATCTACTGTAAATTTTCTTACAAATGTCTGTAAATAAACATTAAGCACGTTTATTAAACAAATGTCAAGTCAGTTAGCATGTAGAAAAAGAAATGTGGTCTCTTACTTCCCTGTTCAATCTGATGTACAGCTTGTGCAAAAGTCTTGGCACCTCCTTATTTTACTGTGTATGAATTCTGAGACATGGTGGTGCAGTGTGTAGCGCTGCTGTCTCATATTTTCCAGGGATCTAGTTTTGTGTGTTAGAAGGGCTGACTACACCAACTTGCCTCCAGGTATGAAAGTAGTGTGTGTGTGTGTGTTTGAGAGAGAGAGAGAGAGAGAGAGAGAGAGAGAGAGAGATGAAGGGTGTATTCCCGCCCCACACCCAACATTCCTGGGATAGACTCCGGCTCCACCGCTGCCCTGACCAGGATTAAGCGCTTACTGAAGATGAACAAATGCATTCTGCTTTAACTCTGCATTCTGTATTCTGTATTACAGTGTAAGTAGAAAAAAGACAAGACAGTTTTGTTTAAAATGACACTGTTGAGAAATTTCAGATAAACCCGTCATGGAGGGTGTTAAGGAACCTGCACAGATGGAAGTGGAGAGGTGGAGAACACTATAGAAGTTCTGTAAGGTGCAGAAAATAAATTACTGTTTCCATAAATCTGTGAAGCTAAGAGAACTCATGCAGGTTTAATGAGGAACCATTACATCCTGATTATATTCTTTATAGATGCTTAAATATTTTGAGACTCCCGTTGGTGAAATGCTGAATTCGTCATGTTTTTTTTTTTTTTTTTTTGTAAGATCTTAATTCCAATCCAAGTTCAGGAAATCATAATTATGACATCATGCATTCAAGTCTGCGGCCATAAATAGCACAAATAAAGAAGCAGCTTGAAGAATGAACGACCTGTCAATAAACATTGTTTTTATAGCTGACTTAATCATCTCCACAAACAAGTACAGTGACCCATGATGTGGAAAATTACATTCATTTGAATGAAGGTTCAGCAAACACATTCACTTTAATCTAACTTTCTGTTTATGAAACAAACTTTGTTGAATCAATGTCATTCACTGATGGTATGAATTCTTATCATTTATCAATGTCTTGCCTTAGTGCAATCCCCATCTATACACCTTTACAAGTCAAATATCATAGAAAAATTCAATTTTCCCACTTGTAATTACGTCTTTGTTTGTAGGTTCATGTGCTCAGAACTCATAATTACAGTATCTCCTATAGCGCATGAAAACTAATTAAGTGCTTGTGCTGCTTTTGACGTAACTCAGATGTGGGAAGTAAGAGCTCGGATTGACGCTGGTTTTGACCTCTGCGTGATCGGGTCACAGTGTGGTGGTAAAAACCATAGACATCTCCATATTAATCTAGCCAGCTAAGTGTGATGGGTGAAGCTTATTAAGCATTGTATAATCAGTGTTATAGAGGTCACTGTGAGCCCCATTCTGATTTGATGTCGCACGCTGAACTCTAGATCGACGAGATCATCTTTGTTTATTCCAGAAGTTGGAAATAATAAGTTTAATCAAGTGCAGCGTTATAATATCACACCCTTCCTCCCAGATGATGCTCAGACTACTATTGCTTTTGCCAATCAGATCATTGATTTTGTGATTTTGGAGGTGTAGCAAAAGTCAACTCATTTACTGTCTATGTTTCTCGATGCATAAGTTATTTAATTATGAAAATAATAAAACAATGTGCAGTGTCGTTATAGGAAAATAATGAATGCACCGTGGCGTGAAGCAGCGACTTAATTAAGTAGGATTTAGGGGCATCTATGGAGCAGAAATTTAATATAATATTCATAAGTATGTGTTCATTATTTAGCTGTATAATTAGCTGTAACTACGAATCATTGTGTTGCGTGTTTGTGCCCTTTATATCTCATAGTGACGGGCTCCACCTCTACAGAGATGCCAGGTTGTGTCGCTACAGTAACCCAGAACGGACAAACCTCTAGAGAACCTTCCATCATTCACATTTTTAAAATTTGGCAGCATGAATCCTGAAGCAGAAGAAGAAAAAAGAAGAGGAATCAGTGTGTGCTGGCAATTGACAATTTTGAGACCCACGATTTATTAAAAAAAATGGATTTCATTTATAAAAATAAAAACATTAAATAATTATTATTTAGAACAGAAAAAAACAAGACAGTGTGAATGTAAATTCTAAAAGTACACTACGGGCACCGGACGAACACATTTAATGTAACAGGTTCATTATTTTCCTACGAAAGTGTGGTCCTGAAGCACTTTATTCCTCTTATACCACAGCAAATTTGTCATCAATTACACTTTTTAGTTTAAAACAACACCTTGTACTTTTATTTGTTTATATGTAAGCAATAAATAAATGAGTTTGGTTGTGTAAAACTCTTTCTCTGAAATGAAAGTGCTGAATTCAAATAGGATTTCAATTCTAATATCATCGAATGACTAGATTTCTGGTATGTAATTTCATACATATTTAAATTAAACGAAACTTAATTTGCACAAATAAATGTTTTTTTTTTTTTAATTGTAAGAATATCTGCGAGCCAATGACGAAGATTAAAATATTTTACTTTTTTATTTTATTTTTCAGAGACAGTTATTACGCGCGAGCATATGATTTGGAAAATACTAATCATGTGACGGAATTTTTAAACCGACGACGTGACGTCAGTGGGCGTGGCCTCGAGTGCGTACATAATGACTAATATTTCCGTATTTCACGCTTTCATTTGAATTTTATTTAAAAATTTTAAATATTTTTGCCTTTGAAGTGCACTTCCGTTAGGAGGAAGGGAGATTATTTTAAAACCGCTGAGTGTAAAAGTTTTCACTCCCTCATGCTTTTTGTGTTAAAAAAAAAAAAAAAAGTAAGTAACACGTGCCTTTATTTTTACAATTTATTTAGTACAACTCAGCCAGCACTCCAACTGCAAAATCCACTGAAAGGTGCCTTATAAGGAAAAAAAGATATAAAAAAATAAATAAATAAAAACTTTTGTACCGATTAATTAAATTAAAAACTTTTTAATTTAATTAATCTAATTTAAATTTAATTTAATTTAAAACTTTGAAATTTAAAAAGCACACAAATTAATGTCATTGATCGGCTGTAAATTAAACTTCTTTTTTAATCTATATTTTCTCCAAAGGCTATACAAACTTTTGCACTTTATTCCATTCCATTAATGGGACTAAAAATTATGCTGTGAGAACAATTATATTAAATAATTGTACATAATATATAATTATATTAAACTATATATACAGCTAGGGTGGAAACCACTCTTTAAATGTGTTAATCACACCACTCAGCTTGATTTTTAAGTTGAACTAATTTAATTTGGGAATTGATGGTCCTGGGTTTTTAATGTGTCATCTCAAATATGTTCTCAATAAAATGCCGAACATTTTGAAAGGTAAAATAGAAAAAAAAAATTTTTGCAAGCTTTAGTACAATTATGGTTTATTGTAAAGGGTTGTTTAAAAAAAAAATTTCATTAACAGCAAGACATTTAGAGTGTCAGTTTCATTATCTTTCTATCTTTCTCAAGTACCAAAATAATCAAATATCGTGTAAATATCTTAAATGTAAGAAAATAAACAAACCTAAATTGATATGAGTTTGAAGGTTTTCAGTTATTTTTTATGTCATAAATATTCTTTAATAACTCTAATAATATTCTCCTCTTTGCCTTTATAAATGGTTTTTAATGATCCTGTTTCACATATAATAATAATAACAACAGTTTTATTTTGTGGTAATGAACGTTAGTAATGTTGTGAAATATAAAATGAAATATAATTTATAATAAAGTGCAGTGTTAAGGACGATCAAACCACAAGATGGCGTCATTTACAACGTTTAAAGTGGTAGCAACCCAGACTGCTTATTTTATATTCAGGTTTCAAGAACTTTATTGTCATCATGTCTTCAGGATAATGAAGTTTTTTTTAGTTTCAAGTTCTCTTGAATGCTGCAGTTGAAAATGAAATTA
>JAOVYU010000031.1:27793132-27803990 GCA_025674565.1 Synodontis membranacea | reverse complement strand
TGTCATTTCAACAATATACATGGTACAGTACATAGTGAAATGAAATGACGTTCCCCAGGACCATGGTGCTACATAAACGAAATGGGACAGTACAAAAAATATGACCGACGTAAAAGGAGTCGGTCATATTTACACGAGGTGACCTGATTGTGTGCCCTTAAGGCAATGTGTAAATAAGGTGCTGATGTGAACCAGTGAGATCATTTCATGGTATCTTGTGTCTGATTATTGTGTCTGATATATGATTAAGCCGTGCTGGAGTCTGGGCCAACCAGGAAACATGCCAATAAACCCTAAACCCTAAACCCAGCCTAGCTGCTTCCTCAATAAATGCAAAAATCATCCTCTATGCTTACAGGGATATTTGTGCACTTAATGTATATATTTTCATGTATAATCACAAGATTTGACATCCAACAAAGAATAAAAACATCAAATCTTGACATCACCTTAAATCATCCTCCAAAGGTGATTCTCACACGTTTCAGAAGGATATAAACCTTCAATAATCAGTTTTTAAAGCTGTGGTTGATCTTACAACTAACAGGCGAGATGCTGAAGATTTTTTGGAATTTTCTTGCAGCATTATATATGATTTTGTTAGAATTGTTTTCACAAACTAGCAGTGTGATAACTGTTTGAAAGAACTGTCACCATTAATAAATAAATAAATAAATAAATAAACAAATAAATAGAAAGAAAGAAAGAAAGAAAGAAAGAATTGAATTTATTTATTTATTGAATTGTTGAATTTATTTATTGGCCAAGTATATTTACACATACAAGGTATTGGACTCTGGTTTACCAAAGAAAGAAAGAAAGTCATGACATTATTTACCTAAAGGAAACAGACTGATATATTTAGACCCTCAAAAAAAAAAAATAAATAAAAATAAAAATAGTAGTAAAGTTATAAAACAGGGTTAAAATTGTAGGCAAACATTAATTTTGTATTTATTTCATCTTAAAGCATGTTGTATTTTTTATATTATTTATATTATTATTTATATTATTATTTATATTGTATTTTTATATATTAAATTTATATATATATATATAAATAAAATATGCACAAAAAATGAATAATCGCTAAGCTTTCGGTAATGTTTATTCATTTAACACGTTTAATGTTTTAAACGAATCACCGAGTCAACGATTCGACTCATTGGAGTGAATTTAAAAAAAAAAAAGAATCGATTCACCCAGAAGATCCATTTTGCACTGGTTCGGGCTGTCGATGCGCTGACGTCACGCTCTTACCAGCAGGGTGTTGCGTTGAACCTACAGGGATTGACGTAGGAACAGACCAATGAGCTCACAGAGCCTCGGTTTAAACCTGAGGCACGGACCAATCCGGTGTCGCGCAGAGTTAAAACGAGCGCGCAGTGTTCCCGCCCTTCTTTAGCAGCACGGTCCTCTTTTTTTAGGTGCCGGTGGAGGACCGAAGGCAGAGAGGGACCGTTTAAAAAAAAAAAAAGAAAAAAAAAAAAGAAGAGAAAGAAAGAAAGAAAGAAAGGGTGAAGACGGTCAGGAAAACTGAAGGCAGTGGAGCTATAGCGAGTATTTTTATATTCCTTTTTTTCCTGGTTTAACACCTCTAATACGGGTATTTAATAAGCTAACGCAGTGTAGCTAAGCTAAATGTAAGCAGCTAGCCAACGAGAAGCTAAGCTAGCGGCTAACCAAAAACCATTCTTTTCCTCAGCTTCTGTTTTTAAACGGTTTCCCAGTTTATTTTTGTTTTGTTTTTCTGCCTGGGGCCTTGTTGTTGTTATTATTATTTTTTATTATTTTGGATTCCGTGACTGAAATACCTGACGTGCTTGAATAAATCGAGAGAAAAATCAAGTAAAATGGCGGAACCGGACAAATTAAACATCGACTCCATAATACAGCGTCTCCTGGAAGGTGAGAGAATCAACACTCTGGGCTCTGATTTTAACCGAATGTTGCTCTTTTAACGGGTTTTTTTTTTCTTCTTCAGTGTTTAGTTTGAGAATGTGATGTGTTTAGTGTTGTGATTAAAGACCTTTTGAGTTGTGTTTGTGTGATAAAGAGCAGGAGGTTGATGAGAGCTGAGCTGATTAAACCGAGCTCGTGCTCGATTCGTTCCTTTTTTCCCTCCTGACTGAAATCAAGCGCTTTGATGTTTTATTTATTTATTTATTTAATCTATTAATTTATTTTAATAATAATAATAATAAAGTCAGTAAGATTGTCTGATTGTGGATTAAACACCATGTGCTCGTGTAAACCTTACAGAAATGTCCAGCTCAGTTAAAAAAAAAAAAAAATAATAATTCATTTTTTTTTTTTTTTTTTTTAAATTTGCACATTTGGTAGAAAAAAAATAATAATAGTAGTAATTATTCCTTATTTGTTTACACTTTAACGCCGAGAATAAATCTGTTTAAATATGGCCACGAAATTTGTTTTTAGAAATTATTTAATGAGTCAATTTTCTTCTTAAGTTTTGTCCTAACGTTAGCTAGGAATAAAGGAAGCCAGTAGCTACCGGTTTAGCATTCTGCACTGACGTCATCGCGCTGACGTCATCACTCGCGTATGTGTCCATCTCTTAGATTTGTACACTCTCATAAGACAGGTATAATTTATTTTTTTTTGTTCAAACATGGATTATATTTCTACGAAAATCGTCCGGCTTCGAATCCGCAGAGGTTCTGTCGTTCATTGAATTTAAGGAAAATATCCAGACGATATTAATCACGCTTCTCTCCTGTTTGTGTTTTATTCACGAGCTCTATTCGACCTGGATTAGTTTATCAGAAGGACGTCTCTTCATACGCGTGAAATCCTGACGTCTGGACAGAGCTGAAGTTCTCGCGGGAGGTCGTAACTGGGTGTGTTTTCTGGCGCCGCGGATGTTTGCATCGGCGTCACGTGTTGGTAATGAGGTGGCGCTGTTGTTATGACGCCTCCTTTATTCGATTTCATTCGCTCTCCACGATTACACGCTTTCAGACCGACTGAACGTCCGAGCGCCGATTTTAACCTGTCCTCGATTCAGAAAGCGTTTAATATCCGGTGCGTCACGTTACTGACCCTGCCAGATTAAACGCAGTCGTGAGGCGACGTGCGCGTGTGAAATCACATGTATCCAGACAGATGACAACCTGCCGGTCTGGAAATTTCTCACAGGAGGACGGAGAAAAACATCGGAAGTAAAATCACAGAGGACTTCCTGTAAAGCAGGAAATGCCGATGAGCCCCGTGCACTTTTAACGCGGTCTGATTTTTAGTGTTTGGTGAAATTTTGCGGCTCAGACTTTTGTCCTTTTCTGAAATTAATTTGTTTTTTTCTTCTTTCTCGGGATAAAGATCTTTCTCGCTTTCTTTTTCTGTCTGTCGAAAAACACGCAGGAGAACGAGGGCGTGGCTATGCAAATTTGATGGACACGATGCCTTCACGTGTCTCGTATGCATACGACGTGAATAATGCGCCAATGGGCGGGGCTTGTTGTCACGCTCTGATTTGTCAAAATCTGATTTGTTTTTCCTCAAAGCTTTAATGAATAAAAGTGTGTTAAAGTTTGTGAATTAAATAAGTCCAGAATGCGCTCTCTCTCGCTCGCTCTCTCTCTCTCTCTCTCTCTTTTCCTTTCTGCGATACGAGTCGCTCTTTAAGGTGTTTTCCGTTTAGGTTCGTTTTCCTTTGGTGTTTTTCTCCCCCTGAGCTGGAAGTTTTCTGGTGTGATGATGTGAGATCAGCTTGCAGTTTCACTTTGACAGAAAGGATTTAATAAATAATAATAAAAGCAGGGTGGGTTTAACATGCAGGAACTCGTGTGTTTTCTTTCCGTCGAGTTCAGTGATTATTGCGCGACAGAAGTCAGGATATCAGTCCCTACCAGACGCCACTGTAGACCACGCGTCGTGTTCTTGATTTGGGAAATCGCAGTGCATGTCGATGGTGTTTAGATTTCTTCTGAGCGGCGTTTTTATCCACCGTCTCCGTAATAAGCTCATGGTCTGCACTCAGATGAACAGATTGGACGAGTTTAGTGTGTAGTTTCCTCAGCGTGACTTGTGTTGAAGTGCAGCAGTGTGAGTTAGTGATGTATACACAAGGAGAAAAACACACTCGTGTACACAGCAGGTTCCCGTTGATTAAGTTATTACATGTTGTACTTTTTGGGTCCGGAGCGCCTGACGCTGGAGACTGATTTAGTTCATGAACTTTAGACGTTAATAAACATCGTCTTATGTAAGCTTTAATAACAGCAATGATTTTTAAAAACATATTGCAATTAAAGACTAAAGATTTTCTGTCCGAGCGATCACGACGATTTAACGACGTAAACGCGGTGTGTTTATTTTCTTTAATCACAGGTCTAGCGTTAGAGGATCTTCTGATGTTACATCGATATCGTGATGCGTTTTGGATTTTCGGGTTCTTTATTTTCACATCAAACTGAACATAAAAATGATACGTCATTATGTTTTTACTTCCTTCAGGGTTAGAATACTTCGTGATTAATTTTTTAATGAAAAATGAGCAGGTTCTCTAATTACATAGACTGCAAATAAAGTATTGAACGGATTGTTAAAGAAATACCGCGTGCATCATGTGTCTTAGACCCGAGAGTCTTGCATTAACGCTTCCTACACACAGAATGTTCAGAAACGTTTCTGTTGAAATCGCCTAATGGGCGGGGCTTACACTGGTATTGAGCAGTGTGATCAGGTCAGGCCTGCGAGAACTGAGCACCGAGACACGCCCATTTCCCCTCACCTTTCACTGTAGCTCATTGGCTGAAAGTCATTCAGTGTTTTATATAATTAGTATTTTTACTGTTTGTTGCGTTTGACTGTAGTTCCTGCCTCGAGCATAATATACTGATAGTTTACTAGTTTGACGAGGTAAATAAATAAACATTATTCTTGTCGTTAACGTCGGCTGGACAGATAAAAATAACAAATCACGCTTTTCCAGTTTAATTGATGGAATTCCCACTTCCAATTTCCCACTTCTGAGTAGCATCAAACACAGCGTTCAAGTTTAATATAAATATTATTATTATTTTTGCTGGGGTGTGTGTGTGTGCGCACTATGTTGAAATAAGGGATTATAAAATGTAAGGTGAAGTGGCAATAAAATGGTTGAAGGTGTAATGGCCCTACAGGCCGTGTGTGTGTGTGTGTGTGTGTGTGTGTGTGTGTGTGTGACAGTACTTTGAGCAGGGCAGAAAATAAACATGTCCAATAACAGCAGTATTTATATCCTCTTATGTAACCTGATCCTTTTTTCCCCCTCTTCGGTGAACTGCTGCTTCCCCTCTCTCTCTATCTCTCTCTCTCTCTCTCTATCTCTCTCTCTCTCTCTCTATCTCTCTCTCTCTCTCTCTCTCTCTCACAGTTCAGGTTTAGAGGTATTTCCTCAGTCACACCTGATCAGATTTCTGATCTTTCGAAGAATCTGAAGTCATTCAGGATTATGTGTGTGTAATAGAAAGATTTAACTTTGACATTATATGTAACATAAATACACAGAAATAACTACACAATGAAAAAATGAACAGTGCTCCTGTGAATCTTATTGTAAATAAATGAATTCCAGTGCCGTGTAAGCGATTTATAAACTCGTCCATGAGCTTCAGGTGTTTATTTTAATTTATAGACTTTTGAAAATATTTCTTCGTGTGTAGGATTTAAAAGCAGAGAAAATTATTGGTGTTTGAAATATAGAAAGATATAGATATAATAGATATAGATAATAGTCGTGGATTTTTCCTAAAAACAGTAATAATCAAATAAACGTTGAGCGATGGAACTTCATCAGCGCCTTCTGCACAGTACATTATTTATATACGCTCGCTAAAATATAAATATCCTCACTTCCTTTTTTTTTAAAAAAAAAAAAGGGAAAAAACCAGGAGTGAGGGACGTGGGTTGGTGGTTTAAGAGGTTGAAAAGAGGGCGGGGTCTGTGTGGTGGGAGGGGCCTGCCGTTTAAAGATGATGACTGGAGATCCAATGATCTTGGGTTTAACGTGGCGCTTAAGCCCAGATTAACGGCGGAGCCTAAAACCCTGGCGCTAAAATTAAAAGGCAGCTGACAGGGAGTTGCAGCGTGAGAGACGGATTCCGATGCGGTCTATAAAAGTAACTAAGGTTACGTAAGATTGTCGCTTCAGAGAGGCCGAAAGCTCTTAATCGGGTTTACACGCTGGCGCGAGAGTCGCGTTCTATTCCCATGGCAACACGCTGGCGTTAATAATACACTGTATAGCACATTGCTCAAATCCGATTGGTCGGAAGAAATGAGTTATTTCTGTACGGTGTTATTGTTTCTATAGCAACGGCTCACGCAGGGACGGGCATGGAGCTAGCGCTAAACTGATTTTAATAATTGTAGAAGCTATCAACGTTAGCATCGGGTGATTTTTATTATCATTGATTGAAGTGTTTATCAGTAAGTTGCCGCCGCGTACAACAGTATTTTGTTTTCTATGAGATTAAAAATGGTGCAGTTGTTGTTTGTGTTCTGCAGTATACACACACACACACACGCGCGCGCGCAGTGTGTTCTGTGTTCTAGCTTCCTCTAAGCTGTGGCTTGTGTAACAGCGCACAACTCTGAGTCACGTCACAGCTTCTATTCTCGCCTCGTGAGGATTTGTGTTTAAACCCCAAAGCGCTCGACTCTGATTCACCGCAGCTCACTGCGTACATCACAGGAGGATGAGTGGAGTAGGCAGCTGGCTGGGTTAACCTGGAGCTGACCCACACACACACGGTTCTATTTTAGGGTTCTGATGTTTTTTCCTGCGAAGGCATCAGACGCTGTTTTGCTGCATCGCCCTGGAAAACTGGTCTGAAAAGCTGCCTCGAATCCGAGCTGCAGATCTGTGTTGTGTTTGAACTGATGCTCTGTTTCTGCCTCGCATCTGGTGTGTGTGTGTTTTTGCAAAGTAAACGCAGGACTCGTTTAGTCGCTCGGCCTTGTTTAATTGCACTGTCGTGAATTATTGATCTGTGAAAAGAGCTCAGTTGTGTGCGATCAGGGAGGTGTGTGTGCGTGCGAGAGAGAGAGAGAGAGGGAGGGACACGGACTTCCTGCGAATACATATTAAATATTCAGATTAGCATAATTACCTAACCCTTTTATTAAAGTATGAGATTGCAATGTTTTATTCAAATGAAATGTTATTCAGTTATTAAAGCGCACGTCGTCCACGCAGCCATAAAGACGCTTCCAGTTCTGGACTCTGATTGGTCAGCAGGTCTAATTAACGGACTCTTTCCAATACTTTACAGCATTACAGGTAAACCTGTTCTAGCGTGATAGCGCTACGAGTCCCGTAGCGGTTATTACAACCCGCACTGTCACTCGCTAGCGAATACACACGAGTAAACGTTAAAGGTGAAGAAGAGCCGAGCGTCAGTAGCCGATGGAAATCAGATCAGTGTTTATCCTGCAGTTTTACAGCAGGTTAGTTTGCAGCGTCAGTGTTTTATGACTCCGGTCATATCCGAGCGTCTCTTCTGCACTTTCGGTCTCTTTGTTGCGGTTACAGCAGCGAGCAGAGACGTGTTCGTGCGCACGATTGTGCGGCGGCGTACACACTCCTGCTTTCTGTTCTCACAGTCACGTCTGTGACGTCTGAAAGGAGAATCTGACGTCAGTTTTTCGCTGCATTACTGTTTCTTTCATGGTCTGATGAGCCAGAGTGAAAACATCACAGTCAGGGGCGGGGTCATGTGACACAAATACCACGGCATGCTCCAGGTTTACTCTGATAAATTAGTGCTGCTTAAAAATGACAGTTGAGCACAAAAGCGCTGTTTATTGAAATACAAAATTGTAGAAACCAGCCGTTTCTAAAATGTATGATATAAAGGAAAAGGATCATGCTATCCAGGATCAGGGTGTCATGGTGTAATCCATCACGGACAAATCAAAGGCAAAAGCTGATGGTGAAAACGAGAGGAAATATTTATTAAACACAAAAGTATGGGCGTGTCTGGAATGTACAAATGATCATCATGCAAAACATTCTGTGACTGCTACACACGCCTCGTAATAAGCTCTTGTTTTAGGTCACGTGACCGCTACAGGATTTAGACTCGTTTAAAGTGCGCTGCTGTGTTCATCATGGACGCTCTGATCGGATTTTTTTGATTTGACTGTAGCTGATGCAGCGCCTATGGTGTACATTTTTAGATGTTTAATTTTTTAGACGTGCCTCTTCATGTAAAAGAATTAGTTTCTTGTGAAAAATAAAGACTTTTTCGCTTTCCTTATTCCGTTCATGTAGTTCTTCCCCACAGATTGGTAGCCTTTTATTTTTAAACTTATTGTAAATAAAATAACCATTTATTAAACATGTGATTCTGTTACCACCCTGAAGTTGATGATTTCCCTGTAACTGCACATCCCCGTCTGTGTTATTCCTCAGCCAGTCACCAATGATGAGTGTTTTAGTTATTACACATGACTCCTTGTATGTTTTATCAGTTAAGTTACATTGAACATCCTGTGACTGGAGTTCCTGTTCCTTACGATATAGCAGCTGTACACGGTGGGTCTCTCACCAGCAGCTCTTTATTCTCTCTCTTTAACGTTAATAAAAACAAAAGCTTTATCTCTGACTTTTGGAAAGCGCCGACACAGGAGATTCCTGTCTGTCTGAACGAGCTGTTACTATAGAAACCGTAGCGGTTCTGGTGTGAGTGTGATGGTGTTCCTGATTATCACTTCCTAATTATGATGATTTATCTCTGAATTATTTTCTTTCTCTCTCTCTCTCAGTTAAGGGCTCGCGGCCTGGCAAGAACGTTCAACTGACGGAGAACGAGATTCGCGGCCTCTGCCTCAAATCCCGCGAAATCTTCCTCAGCCAGCCCATCCTGCTGGAGCTGGAGGCGCCGCTGAAGATCTGTGGTGAGTGAAACGGAGAGCTCTGGATTTTATCAGCCGAGCCCAGACGAGTAAACACGCCGAGCTTTTACAGCCGCCTCCATCAGTAGATTACCAGGACAGTAATAAAGCCGTAAATAACTCCTCCTGTGTGTAGCGTGTGCTCTCTGTCGCGTTAGTAACGTCGCTGTGCTGCTTGTAAACACTCCACAGATCAGGACATGGATAACGACGCACAATCTTTTACATCTGTGATGGAAAAACCACAGCTGTGTAATCTCCATCGCCGTGTTTGTTACCGCCGTCTCTCATTACGCCATGCATCAGGAATCCGTTTGTGAAACGGCTTCAAGTCTCTCTTCTTTTTTTTTTTCTTTCTTTTTTACATTCTGCTGTAACTAAAGCTCCAGGCGAAGATACGGTCTCCACGATGCTTGTTCTTACGTTCAGGTTCAGGTTCATCTCGACTGTGTTTGATCAGAATCAGTAAATCTGTAACCGGATTAAGAGTCGAGTCTTTTAAAAGAGAAGTCAGTCCAGTCTTCACACACACGGTCTGGGCTGGAAAGTAATCCGAGTTTGACAGGTGGAGCCAGACGTTTCCATGGTAACAGTGTGAACATTTAATGCCGGACATCGATGAAAGTAGAGTCGGACTGACAGCTAAGCTTAACAAGCTTCTGTTTTTTTATTCCTAGTTTAGCCCTGCCCATCACCTCAGCATGGCGGTGATTGACAGATGAGGCAGCTAACATAATTCCGGTTTTGTTAGTAATAATTATTTAGAAGCATCTTATAAGGATGATAAATACTGACAGTGTAAGAGAAAAGTATTTCTTAAATATATTTCTAAGGGGATTAATTCTGTGATATTTTTAGCTCAGGTTTTGTTCAGGGAAAGTTTGAACCCTGAGCGGAAGAACGGCGTGATGATGTGCTGTACAGAAGTGCTATAAATAAAACATGTTATTATTGTGCTGTAATGAAGAAGGAACGTTATCAGAGGAGATGTTCTGAAGGTGTGTGTGTGTCTGTGTGTGTTCAGGTGATGTTCACGGTCAGTACTACGACCTGCTGCGGCTCTTCGAGTATGGCGGTTTCCCTCCTGAGAGTAACTACCTGTTCCTGGGTGATTACGTGGACCGAGGGAAGCAGTCTCTGGAGACCATCTGCCTCCTGCTGGCCTACAAGGTCAAATACCCCGAGAACTTCTTCCTGCTGAGGGGCAACCACGAGTGTGCCTCCATCAACCGCATCTACGGTTTCTACGACGAGTGTAAGAGACAGACCTGCACACACACGCTTAAATAATCTAACACACCGCTGTTTACTATCCGAAAACAATTTCAAATAAAAGTGAAAAACAATAATTTATAACTTTCCTTATCTCTTTCTTTGTCCTTTCGATCTTTCTTCCTGTCTCACTTCATTTTTCTTTCTTTTTTAAATTAGTTTTAATTACATTTCTTTTTTCTTTCCTTCTGTATTAACTTCTCCTTTCCTTTTTCACATTTTCTTCTTTCCTTTTCCTTATTTGTTTTATTTCCTTTTTTTAATGCTTTTTTTTTTCTTCATTTTTGTTTCCTCCTTGTTTCCATTGATCTTTCTAGTCAGGTTTATGTTCTCTGTACTAATTTCTCTTCTTTCTTTTTAAATGTTTTAATAAAGCACATGCAGGTGAAATTTACTAGATGAAATATAAACTGTAGTTTTTTATTTTAAGACTATTTCCTCGGGCACATGGCAGTCGCTCCTCTGCCTGAATTTTCCCGGAGTTTGGGCAGTCGGAATGTCGGAGTGATGTTTTTGGTGTACAGTAATACCTCGTGCATTCAGACCCCGGTGCAGATGTGTGAAAATCGCGAATGTTTGGTGGAGTCACTAAAAATGCTAATAAATGCTTAAACCCCAAATATGACCTAAATCATGCTCCGAAAGCACTTTAATTTCATTTAAAAGTTAGCTTAATACATTACCC
>JAOVYU010000031.1:27767605-27778327 GCA_025674565.1 Synodontis membranacea | reverse complement strand
TGGAGCCAAAATCACAGCAACCAGAAACTGGTGAGACCCTCAGTAATACACACACACACACACACACACACACACACACACACTGAGTGGCACCGAGTGTTTGAAGATTGACCTGTTTTCTGATCTGTGTGTGATGCTGAAGGTCGGTTGGAGAGCGGGTGGAGGTGCTGCAGGGCTGTATCGCTGAGCTGAGTCCCGCTGATAGCGCAGTGCTCAGGACTGGCGTGAATGATTTCAGTGTCATGTACTCAACACGTAAGCAGTGTGCTCAGCTCTGGCTTGGCCCAGCCGCCTTCATTAACCACGGTGAGCCGCTATAAACAGAAAAAAGACAACACAGCTTTTCATTTTACCGGGAAAAAATTACTTCTCACACTGGAGACTCCTAACATAAACATTTATTGTCCTTCAAGAAAACTTATTTTATTAATACTAGACTGACACATTAATATAGAAACAATAACGTAGTAGAATAAGCGCAGTGATATAGTGTTAAATGTTGTTCCTTCGTGTTAATTTATGTTTCTTTATTTGTCTATTTCTTGCTTGTAGACTGCAGGCCGAATTGTAAGGTAAGATTCCAAATTATTACTCCTTATTTGAATAAAATTATTATTTATGTTGTTTTTGGATGCACTTGGACAAAGTAAACACGTTGTGTGATTTTTGCCCCGCTCCATTTCTCAGACCTGCATATGAGAACATTGACAGTTGATATAGTTTTACTGTGTGTGATTATTATATAGTTGTTTTATTAGATTAGCTACTTATGTTTAATCATAATATTCACAAAACCTATAAATGTAAAATATATATATATATAAATGTAACAGTCAGATTGAATCTAACTTCTGTTTTGTGCCAGTTTGTACCTGGGGATAAGAATGGAGCATGTGTGAAGGTTGTCCGTCCCATTTCACCTGGGGAGGAGATCACGTGTTACTATGGTGACAGCTTTTTTGGGGAAGACAATGAGATGTGTGAATGTTGCACCTGTGAGAGGTGAGGGAGTCCCAGATGGGCGTCGATTTGAAAGCCGTCTGTGTTCTTGGTCTCATATTCTGTGAATTTGTTCTGAGTGTTTCTTTTACGCCTGAATTATTTATTTAGTAATAAGTGCCTCGAGATGACGGACAGTTCTCTTGGATTTATTCCTTTGATCACTTTTATGCCTTCAGGAGAGGAAAAGGGTTCTTCCGGCACAGGCTGGCCACGCTGCAAGAGTGGGAAGGCTCGAACGATCCTCTAGGCCAGAAGTACAGATTCAGAGAGACGGACCTGCGGCTCAACCGAGAGAAAGGGAACAGTACTCCAAGTCCATTCCTTCCTGTGTCTAACCCAGGTAAATTAAATCATTTTTTTTTGCACGTTCTCAGTGATTAAAAGTGAATTTTGTGGCCTGAAATTTCTCACACGCTCGTTTATGACACTGTGATTTTCAATCCTGTCCCTCTTTTAGTGTTGACTGTTTTATTTTTAATTTCTCTCTCTCTCTCTCTCTCTCTCTCTCTCTCTCTCTCTCTCTCAGCCTGCTCTGTGAAGAATTCCCAGCAGACGAAGAGAAACGCCCCTACAGTGAGCAGCAGGACGACAAAGACCAAGAGGTGGAAAAGGGAGGAGCGAGGCAAGCAGACTGAGAAAACGCACAACAACCATTTCATATCGTCTCTGTCTCGTTTCAACCTGAAGGACTCGAGCGTTTGCCTGTACAGTCACAGCGTGGACTTCCTTCTAAGCTGCAAAGATCCCACCAGCAAGGAAAGAGCCCTTCTGCAAAAGATTGAGAGCGTGAGACCAAAATTGGAGAGTCGAGACTCGGATGAGCTCAGCCCTTCGTCTCCCACCGACGTCGAACTAAACAGAGGTGAGGAAGCACGAGACGTCTCTTATGACGTATCAAGTAACACTGACGAATTGAACTTAGAACCCTTCACGTTAACCTCAGTTTTGAGCTTTGGCGATAAAGACTCCGCAAACGCTAAAGGACAGGAGGCGGAAACCACCGCTGTTAGAGTCGTTCATCAGATGGCCATTTCTTCACGGACCAGGAATATGCTTCGCACTCGACTCAGAGGCTCTGGAGCCTTTGACCGAGGTAAACTTTCTCACTTGAATAAAAAGGTCAAAATTATACGCCAGACATCAAAGCTGCGCGTAGGTGCTAGACGTCACAGTCGGTGTCGCAGAGGTGCTGTAAGAAAAGGTGGTCCACATAAGTCACGCTTAAACAAAACCAGACGAGAAACAAACAGCAAGTCATCAGCGGCGATCACAGAGGAAAAGCGGCGCAGCTTTGGGGATTCTCTCAAGGCCACGGCTGATGGCGAGAAGCGCATCACTGTCTCCGATGCTGCTAGGGAAGGGGATTCGAGCTCCCCAATTGCTTCGGAGATCTCCGGGGAGCTGCAGAAAAAACACATCCCTTCTGTTGTTTCTGGCACGATCAATATCACCTCTTCCTCATCTCCTTTTTTCTCCATTCACCCACCTCCTGCTCCAGCTTCCACTCCTTCTTCTTCTTCTTCTTCTTCTCTCCCTTCAGGGTTGACACGTTACGTAAAAGTCAGTCTGGTCAGAGTCTCGATCCCAGGAGAGCAAGCAGCTGTTAAGGCAGGTCACGAAAGAGCAGACAGCGGAGAAAACGCAGATCTTACGCCTCCGGCAGCTGTAGAGAAACAGTTCCCGAAGTGCAAACGAAGCAAAGGTATCTCAAGAGTCGGTGTTAAGAAAGGGGTGAGGGAGATGTACTTTACTCCAAGTGCAGACAGCTTTTTAAAGGTAACATGTGACATAGAAAGTAGTGGGAATGCCGTAGCAGAACCTGTTCCACAGGTGACACATGAGGATAGTAAGGGACTTAATGATGGTCAGGAAATGGAGAGGAAGAAAGAAAGTAATAGTTACAATAAGAAGTGTAATATGGCTTCTGATTCCATGTGTGTTGAGAAACTTTTGGTTGAGGACAACGAAGTAGTGACTAATTTAAGGAAGAGGGGACAAGTGCCAAAAGGTCAAACAAAACAGAGTGAAATAGATACAGCCGAAGAAAAAGATGAAGAAAAGCGTAAAGGTAAGCAAGGTGAGGTAAATGAGCAAAAAGAAGAAATTGTAACAAAGAAATCAGATTTGATGTGTTTTGGAAGCAAAACTGTTGTCATAAAAGAGGCAAGAGTCCTTCTGTGTGATATTTTAAAAAGCTTGAGCAGTGACCAGATCAGTCAAGGACTGGATGGTAAAGTGTACCACAGTGTAGTCAGTAATCATTTGCGACAAGGTGAGTCTGAATCGATTAAAAGGTTTATATCCCTTACTAATACCCCAAAATTGAATTTCGAGCCACTGAAAAAGAACCCTCCAGTTGCGAGAATAACCCACATGGCCCAGGGTAGCACGCATATTTCAGAAGACCACCAAAGTGCAAAAGTGGCAAAAAAAAAAGATCCAGAAAAATTTCCTCGATCCTCAGAGTCTCTTTCCCCTCTAAAAGGCAGCCTGGATCACAATTCCCAGAGCAGCATCCCGCTAAAGAAAAGGGTTTTTCGAGAATCCCTCGAAACCGATCCAGATCAAGACGCAAGCGTAACTACAACTACAACAGACTCTCCGCGTCCCAGTAAAAGTCTGGAGACCAGGCCAGAAAGTCTGTTACCTGCGTCTCAAGGGAGCGAGAGTGTTGATAATGGAGCTCAAATTTTAACTTTCCAATCAAGCTCCTCATTGAAAGATGAAGGGGAAGGATCAAAAAAAGTCAGGCTGTGTAAATCCTTAATGGCCAAGAAGCTACAGCAAAAAAAATGTTGTCGACCTGCTCAGGCTCAAGCTCCTAATAGGATATTTCGAGATCGAGATAGTACAGATAGCCTGTTGGCAGCGAAGACACCTGATATTAGAGGAAATATGAATAGAAAATGCAAAATGAAATCTGACCTAGGAAACAGAGTGGAGTGTATTGATGCAGGAAAAGAAATAAATGAGGATGTAAGAGAGGCTGGACAAAGTGTACCAGAGAAGAAGCAGGAAAATGCAAACGTTGAAGCTGACGCCTTATCTGCTTCAGAAGCTTTGGGTTACACCGAAGATGAGCAGAGCCTTAATTTTAGAATACGTCTTAAAAGGAAGAGGGGGAAGGAATGGGAAATGGAGAATGAATTCAATGGGGAAAGTGCTGTAGCTGAAACACAGAGTTCAGAAACACGTGCCGATGTCATTGACCCCTTTAAGGCTATTTTGGATTCTGTCGCCATCTTAAACTTGGAAATGGAGCGGATTCGGGGTCACGGAGAAGCAGACAAGAGCGTCGGCCTGGAGCAAGCCACCAAGGCTGTTCAAGATGTCTTGGAACATTGCCAAAAAGAAAGTACTTTTAAATCCAGGAAAAGGCATAAAAAGATATCTGGTGCTAGCATCAACAATGAAAAGCAAGCTAATGGACAAGAGGCCTCTGTCCAAGGTAAAACGGAGTTTCCTGAAGTGCTAGAACAACGTAGACAGATTGTAAGGCATTTCAAAGTTGAAGCAGATACCATGGACATAAAACCGTTACCTCTGCTTCGCTTGCGCCGCCGGGCCGAGGGCAGGTGGGAGGTGGACGGTGAGGAAGCACAAACAAAAGATGGAAACACAGGACCGGCAAATTCTGTGCTGAAGGACTCCCGAATTCTTTCGTGCTTCTTTCCTGAGAAGATGCCAGTGGGAGACATGGCTTTCAGCAGAGTCAAAGAAGAAAACCTGTCTCCTTGCCAGCACTGGACAACAGCTGGCAAGTGTGACAGGATTAGAGAGCTCTCTAAAGCTGCGGTCACTTCAGAGCCTTCTTTACTGTCTCTTTCACCCTTATCTCTGAACTCTCCATATCATGAAGGACTAACGGAAATGGCCCATCTCGCAAGAGTTAAAGAAACACTCGCACCAGAAATCTCGAGAGCACAGAATCTCGAGAGCGCAGAGTTGGGCGAGGTTGGCTTAAGTCACAACTTGCTTCAGATCAACAAAAGCCTCTCTAAACTTCAAGCCATGAGCCAACAGCAGCCACCATGTGCATCTGTTAACATCAGTGCAGCTACCTCCTGTCAGATTCAGTCAAAGCCTTTATCTCCTCCCACCTCTCCCTTTACCACTGAATGCACCTTTTCAAACTATTCAGAGGACATTTTAGATTTTCACTGCTTGAATCTCGACGGATATGATCAGACGCACACACAAAGCAGCCTCCAAAATACACTGACCGACTACTGCTCCGGTGAACCCCATAACACCGGATCTTTTAGTAGCCCCTTCTCGCAAAGCCCGGCAGATGGATGGAACCCGGAGACCCCTTACCTCGGCTCCCCAAGCCCGGGGAGTAGCTTTAGTACTCCAGAAGACCTGAGTTTTCCTGATCTTGGGCTTACACGATATGACATGCCATCATTAAACAGCGAGTTCTCTTCCAAAGATAAAACATTTTGTCCTACCACATTGGGTTCAGCTCCTGTCAAAGATTCGGAGAGGAACATGTTCTTTTCTGATAGTACATCGGCAAAGCGCAATGTGATTTTTCAGTCCAAGGAAGATTCTGCAACACCCTTGATTTGTGTGGCAGATAAAACGTTTGGTAACCAGAGAGACTTGATAATATTTAACACATCCTCAAATGCTAAGCAGATCGTCCCACCCGCGGCTTGCTCACAGAGTCAGGATAAGATACAGTTCCTTGACAGCTCAAGGAGTCTGCCAGCCCAGGTGGACTTTGGTAAAATTCAAACTAAGGACAAAAATAATGAGCCGCTCAACTTTGTCAGCTCGACTAATAAATCCCACCCTAGCGTCTTGAGTCAATCTGTGTCAGGTTTATACAGTGCTGGATTTCAAAGCAACCCTGTTAAACCCTTTCACTCTCTTCATACAGGCAGCAAAACCAACTTATGCTCAGAGTTGCCAGGGCCACTTAACCTTGGCAATACGGTTTTCCGTGGCTATGAAAAGAAGCCTATGGTTTTTCAGAACTATAACAGTATGGTGAAAATTGAAGGAGGAGGATGTGGTCAGAATATCTGCAAAGGCTCTTTTGTAGGTGACTCTAAACTTTGTCTGAAATCTCACGGCAGCAAGTCTGAACTTACCGACCCAGTTCCGGGGCCATCAAGTTTACGCAATCACAAGGATCTATCCTCGGAGTGTTCTCAGAATGCATATATGAGATACCCTGAAACGTCAAGACGAAACACCAAGACCGTTCCACCAAACAAAGGACTATCTAAAGCACAGCCACCGAGTGATCGGGTTTACCCAGTTTACTTTCTCAGCTCTAGCAAAACTACAGCGAATGCCATCAAGAGCATGCCTGTTCAAAAGCCTCAAAACATAAGGGCCGACAATCCTGACATTCCTCCTACATTTTTTCATAGCGCTCAGAGTCACAGCATACTTAACAGTAAAAACCTAAGACAAGATAAACCCCATGCCGTGGTGGCCCCAAATCAAAGCTCTCAAGTCTCAGTTCCGATCGACAGAAATCAGCTCTGTTTCTCAGACTGTAATCACTTAGATGTCAACTTCAGCTCTTCGCTCTCCCCTGCTGTTTCCCAACACAGCAGTCCACAAGTGAGCTACAGAGATTCCATCAGTCAGGAGGCTCCAGCGACCAAACCTCAGCCGTCCTCCTTCGTGTACAATCAGTCCTCTCATCCGTCTTATGTTGTGAACTTCACCGGCGATCACTCCGTCACCCTGAACTATAACGATGGCGGGGAGTGTTTGAATTACTCTTCGTCGGTGCCCACAAATTACACTTACCATTGCCTCATGGAGCCTTCTGGAACCCAGGGAAGGCTTATCGTAGAACCGTGCGGTCCCTCAACCATCACACATTCTCCTTCTGTGGGCAGCTTTGCAGGCCCCAAAGGCCTGGCAGAGACGAGCAAGGACTCTCAGCATCATGGGCCGTCCGGATGCCATCCGGTCATTTCCCATCACTTCCCGTCATCTCACTCGCAAAGCACGTCTCTGACGGATCGCAAACCCAAGAGACTGCGGCTGGTCGTTACTGATGGTACAGTAGATCTGGACCTACAGTACACAGACTGATGGTTGCTAGATGGATATTTATTAACGACAATGCAAATAGGTTGTTTATATGTAAAAAAAAAAAAAAAAAAAAAAAAGAAAAGACGTACTTTTAAAGTTGTGCTTAGCATTTATGATTTATGATAAGCTTTTTTTGTGTAAAAAAAGTACACAAATATTTAAAACTTCATTGTCACTCATGATGAATTGTGTAGTATATTTATGTATAAACTGTAGCAGTTTTCACATTGTAGTTCCAGTTGTCCACATGATGGGGATATTATTCTGTCTTGTGGATCTCTTTTTTTTTTTTTTTTTTTTTTCTCCCCATTCGTGTGTTTTAAATGGAGAAGTAGGGCCTGCAGGATAACCACATTTTCAAGATAACCGTGCACGATATGTTGAAGTGGCTCTGTTCATGGAGGACCAAGACAGGGAGCATGCGCTGTATTTTTTAAAAGATATATAGATATAAATAAAAAATTTCCTGCCAGGCTCATAATAGTTGATGGTAACTCCAAGGCAACCTGATCTCCACCAGCTGCTCACATTTACTACAAAAGTAGCCTTGTGTGTGTGTGTGTGTGTGTGTGTGTTTTTTTTTTTTTTTTACATGCTGCTTTCACACTTGTCATTCCCCCGTCCCTCCCTACTTTGGGGCTCACACTGTAAAAATGACAATATGCTTACCAGTTAGCTAGCTGATTAACCAGTCGTGTTCTCTTATTATGAGTAATGCGAATGAAGTAAGAGTTTGGCATAACTCTGGATATGCATCACGACTTGTTTTTTTTTTTTTTTGGTGCTTTGGTCAGGAAGTAAAAAAAACAAAACAAACAAAAAGCACTTGACATTGGATCACTTGGCACTACGCAAGTGACTTAAAAACCTAGACGCAAAAGAGGATTACATGTACAACGTTTTCTGATGATTAAGTGTGAAAGCAGATGCAAATATAACCAGGTATCGTATAGCAGGAATACAAGCTGGCCTAAAATCTGCGTGGAGATTAAAAAAAAAAAAAAAAACGGTTCTGGTTCAGAAAATTTGTTGGTTGCAGCACAATATATAAACTATTACAGTGAATTAAACTAGCGACGTTGGAACATCTCGCCACCTGTGTCTGTTAGCATTATAATTCATTTGCAAAAATTCACCCACCTAGACGTCGATACTGTTACTGATTATGTTACGATTTATTCACGAATACATAAAATATCACCTTTTCATGTTGAAAAAGCATACCGACTCTTGATTTTTTCCCCATTCAGAAACAAACGTGCTTCATTCTTCAGACCTTTACTAGTTTGAACAGTATTTATGCTGGAAACATTCTTGAATTTTTTTTTATTGCAATTTTAAATGCAATATTGATGGTACCTCGCGAGCGATGAAAGGAAAGGTGGAAATATCTTCTTAACATCTAAAGTCACCACTAATAAAAGGTGAATATGTCAGCATGGGTTTGATGAAAACGCTGAGCTGTATTTGAACCAGGGCGCTCACACTACTTTTTAATTTACGTGTTTTTTTTTTGTTTTTTGTTTTTTTAACTTGCATTTGCATGCTGTGTATGGTATTTAACCTCCTGTGTGTTAGAGACTGGAAGGCATAAATATTTGTGAAGTTACAAATTTTCTATTCATTTCAGATTTTGACATAAATCCGATGTTTTTTGTGGTCGTGTTCAGCTTTTTTTTTTTTTTCCCCTCAGTGTACAAAAAAAAAAAAGGCCAATATGATATTTATATTTATTTCAATATGCTCCACACATGGTGCTTTATTATAACTTAATGTTTCAATTGTACTGTATACAAAATGTTTTTGTTGTTGTTTTTTCCCCCTCCTAATTATCTAGGACATCAATGATTTATACATGTATTTTTTTTTTTTTTTTTTTTTTGCCTTGTATGTATCTACTGAATATCTTCTTTTTAGGAAGTTTGTAAGTAACAAGGTTAGATTGTCTTAATAACTATTCCACTGTAAAGACATGAAAATGATATAAATAAAATGTTTGTCACATAATCTTTTAAAATACTTGAGCAAAGAGACATCTTTTATTATTTATTTACGTTTTGTTGGTTTTTAGTTATCCACACAGTTTCATGTCAGTTATGTCAGAGATCACTTAAAGTATAAGATTAAAAAAAAAAAACCTCCAGAAAACTCTGAGAGAATTGAGTAAGGAAGAACATTCTTCAGTCTGTTATTCCTGCTCTCGCTTGTTATAGTAGCTATTGCAGATCTCTTTATAAATGTTTTACACAAAGAATCCCAAATTCTTGGAATTTTGCACCAGGCTCCACTGAATGTCTTGGCATTTTTAAACCCACCCCAACATCCAAAATTATCTGCATTGTGCACTTTATAAATATGGTACGTTTGTTATCTTTTGTTTCAAAATGGCGTTTTCTATCATTTTTGGTCTTCAAATTGTTTTCAATTGTTTAAGACCTGAACATTAACCGTTTTTATTTCTTGTATATTTAGAATAATGCAGGAAGGAGGGTGGCGTGGTGGTGCACTGTTTAGCACAGTTGCCTCACAGCAATCAGATCCTGGCTTTGGCCTTTCTCTGTGGAGTTTGCATGTTCTCCTCGTGCCTGCGTCGGTTTCTTCAGGGTGCTCCGGTTTCCTCCCACAGTCCAAGGACATGCAGATTGGGTCAAATGGCTACTCTGTTGCCCATAGGTGTGCATGTGAGCGTTAATATTTGTTCATCTCTGCATTGGCCCTGTGATGGTTTGGTGACCTGTCCAGGGCGTACCCTGCCTCTCGCCTGAAGTGGGTTGTGATTGGCTCCAGCTTCCCGGCAACCTATGATGGATAAGTGGTATATAAAATCAATGAGCATATGAAGGGATATATTTTCTGTGCACAGTTTCGTTTAAAAAATAAACTAGAATGTGGGCATAAATGCAATCGTTAAAAATCTAGAAACAAATGGAGCATGATCGCAGTAGTGCGTCTTGTTCAATTGTTTTTTTCCCCTAATTTACTGTTTGTTTATGTTCAATCCTGTAGCCGGAGTAAATCAATCAAACTGAGTAAACAAATTGAAATCTGATTTCTGTGATTATTCCTGGTCTTCTTGGATTTGGTAAGTGACCTCTGAACAGGATCGGCGTGAGAGTGTGAGCGCAGAGTAAACAGTGTCGATGAAGTAAACACGTTTTAATTAAAATTGCATGAAGCTCCCAGGTTCTTCTCTTCAGATCTGAATAAACTTCTAATTAAAAAACAAAATGAAATGCAAGAGCCGAGACGACGAGAGATGTTTATAACTGCTGTTCTTATTGCAGTCCATTTTATCTTTACATTCACTTCAACTTTTCTTCTTTCCTGTTCTTTCTTTTACCATCAATTCTGCTTTTCTTTCTTTTTCTTTCTTTCTGTCATTTTCTCTTCACTTCTTTCCTTCAGCTCTGCTTTCCTTTTCTATTTTTTTTCCGTTTGTCATTTATTTTCCATTGTTTCCTATTTTCTTTTCTTTTTGGCCTTTAATTTTCTTCTGTTATTCCTCCTTTCCCTTCAATGATGCTTTCCTGCTTTTCATATTCTCGCTCTTTATTCCTTTAAACCAGAAGTGTGCCAGTGTTGGAGGAGTGTGAGATGATCTGCAGCGTGGTGATGGAGGAGTGTGAGATGATCTGCAGCGTGGTGATGGAGGAGTGT
>JAOVYU010000031.1:27605976-27618234 GCA_025674565.1 Synodontis membranacea | reverse complement strand
TAAAGTTGATAACTCTGGGAGATTATTGATAAAGCTCTGTGCAGTAGCTGACGTGAACATTCGTTTGTCACGATAGCATGGCAAGGTGCACAAGCTATAACCAAGGCACATTTTAAGAGATGAGATAATGATCCGAGATAAATTCGGATTGTGAAAGTGTGACTATATTTTCTATGCTTAGTCCAAAAGTTAGAACTAGAACTGATGAGCATTGGATATATTCAGTTTTGAGTGTATTTGATGGCCATTTGTGCTATTTGGCTAAAAATGATGAATTTTTTTTTTCCTGTTTAACAATTTAATTTATGGTAACAAAAAATGGTGATATAATTTAGGAATTGTTTATTTGTACATGTATAATAATGTTAAAGTTAGCCCTGTCGCTGAGTTAAAATGCAATATATTGTTTCGCCACATAGTGGCGCTAGATTTAATACCGGTCTTGGCAGCGTGCAACTGAAACAGCACCTAAGTCAAGGGCAGTGTCATGTACCAGGCGCGCTCTGTCATGCAGAGACTTTCACACAGTGCGCATGGCCCTCCCCCTCCTCTCACTGCTCGGTTTCTGAGTGGACACACCTTCTGCACTAACACACCTACATCGCGTGCACGTCATTTGCGAGGGCATGGACTTCCGCATGCCTGCACAGCGGCACACCTGGACTCTATCAGCGCAATCATGGACGCTGTTAAAAGACTGTCTCGCACACGCGCTGGTGCGAGGCTTTGTTTCTGTCACTGGCAGACGTGTTTGACTTTTCTTAGTGTTTCATGGTTCTGGGTTTTTCTGCCATGTCTCAGGTTTGTGCTTGCAACTATGTCTTGCTCTCGCACCATTTATTTACACTACCAGTCAAAAGTATGGACACACCTTCTCATTCAATGGTTTTCTTTATTTTTATTATTTCCTACATTGTAGATTAATATGGAAGACATCAAATTCTGAAGGAACACATATGGAATTATGCAATAAACAAAAAAGTGTTAAAAAACCAGTATATGTTATATATTTTAGATTCTTCAAAGTAGCCACCTTTTGCCATCTTGAAAGTTGCTCAGTCATACTCTTATGACCCAGCTCCCTTGCCGGACCTCTCATGGTTAAGCATTTATTTTCAGTCTGCCTACCCTTTCCCCCACTAGCAACGTTGTGAGTACTCACCATTCGGTTCTGTCCCGAAGCCGTGTGCGTCCTCGAACGCGAATTTCCTGGTGGGAAATTATACTATTCTCTACTGAGAGCATTCGCATAGCAATGCACGGCTATCCAACTCACGCCCGTCTCTTCCGCGTTTGGGTTCACCGACCACACCACATTAGGCAAACGACCAAGATCTCTCTGCCTTCTCAGTCCATGACAGAATGACTGAGCCACTCGCTGTGAACCCAGCGGAACTCACTGCGCTCTGTGATCTCGTCACTCAACAGGGCACAGAGCTTGAGCGCATGCACGCCGAACTCGCCTCTCATCGGCAAGCGCTCCAGGAGCACGCCTCCACTATCACACAGCTCTGATGCGAGCTCACCGATGTGGCCACGAAGTCATCCGCTGCTTTGGCTGCTGCCTCCTCTGCTCCCGCAGTTCCCGTGCGCGCCACCAGCTCCTGAACCACATTACTGGTAAATGTGATGTCTTTCTAACCTCTTTGGACCCTATTTTTGAATTACAGCCATCCGTGCCAATACGGACATGGCACACTCTTATCCTGAATGTACTAGCCAGCTACGCGTCACTTTCACCCACCCAGACAGCAAAGTGGAGACCAACGCTCCAACGCTAAACAGGGCCTTCAGCCGGTCAGCCGATTCGCAGCAGAGTTTCGTACACTGGAGGTGCAGACGCTGCACTCCGCACCAGATGAGCTAGTGGATCGGGAACTGCCCTCCACCTTGGAGGGACTCATCCAGCTCTGTATGTGCATTGAACAGTGCATGAGCACGCGGGCCCAAGGCACGCCACACAGGCCCCACGCCAGCACACCCCGACTGGAAACTCGGACCTTACCAGCCTTCTTCTCTTCATCCCTAACCCTGGACCCTGTCGGAAGCACTGGAGCCGGGGAACCCATGCAACTCGGACGCGCCTCCCTGACCGAGACGGAGAGACAACGGCGTCGCCGAAAGGGCCTCTGTGCTTACTGCACCTCTCCTGATCACCATCTGGCTGTCTGTCCTCTCCATCCAGGAAACAGCTAGGCCCGGTGAGCCGTGGAAGACACTCTCTAGGTCCCCTTATCATCTCCATCCTTAATCTGGCTGAATCCCGTCTCACAGTTCTGGTCCCCCTCCGGTTCACCCACACACTAGTCCCAACCACCACCTTCATCGATTCCGAGGTGTAATTTTGACTTGACTTATGCCTTTAAATTTCTCGTGAAACATAGGGCCACAACAACTGTCTTCTGGCTGATCCTCTTTAGCTCAGCCCATGTTATTCCAGCAGCCTTTGCCTCTGTGTTGACACTCCTCCACCAAGTCTGCTTTGGACGGCCCACTTTGCGTCTTCCTTGTGGATTCCAATCGAGGGCTTGTTTGGTTGTGCTGGATGCAGACTTATAGACAGTGTGGCCTATCCAGCCCCATTTTCTTTCATAATAACTGTCTGGATTGGGGCTTGTTTAGCTCTGTCCCACAGTTGTTCATTTGAGACGACTTCTGGCCATCAAATGTTGAGGATGTATCTAAGACACCTGTTTATGAATGTCTGGAGCTTGAGCGTGTTGGTCTCGGTTACACCCCACGTTTCTGAGCCATAAAGTAGGACCGACTTCACATTGGTGTTAAAAATCCAGATCTTGTTGTGAAGTGAGAGGGCTGTTGATCTCCAGATTTGTCGCAGGGTGTTAAAGGCATGTCTAGCTTTGTTGATTCGGCTTTTGATGTCTTCACCTGTTCCCCCATCTTTACTGACTACGCTACCCAGATAAACAAACTTGTCCACCTCTTTGATGTCTTGTTGGTGCAGTCGTAAAGGATCTTGCTGTTTGTTGTTGACTCTCATGACTTTAGTCTTCCTGATGTTAATTTGAAGTCCTGTCTTTTCAGCTTCTTTCGCCACACGACATAGCTTCTCTTGCGCATCTTGCTGCTTGTGAGAGAGAAGGCAAATGTCTAGGTCCTCCAGTTGCTTTGTGAGAGTCCACTGGACACATGTCATCTGGCCTGCAGTAGACTGTCTCATGACCCAATCAACCACCATGAGGAAGATCGTCGGTGAGAGTGAACATCCCTGGCGCGCGGTGGTTTTTACTGGGAGGGGTGTTGTCAATTTCCCATTATGGATGACTTGACAGGTGGCATTTTCATATAGCTTTTGAATGATGGTGATAAACTTTGGTGGAAATCCATAGTAGTACATCAGTCTCCAGATGACAACTCTGTCGACACTGTCAAATGCTTTCTGGAAGTCGACAAAGACTGAGTACAGGGGGGTCTGCCACTCCAAGGACTGTTCGATGATAATCTGCAATGTCCCAATGTGATCTGTGCATGATCTCTCTTTGTGGAAGCCTGCCTGTTCCTTTTTATCTAGGGCCACCTTTAGTCTCTCTAGGATGATTCTTGCAAGTACTTTCCCTGGGATGGATAGTAGCATGATTCCCCTCTAACTGTTACAAGAAGACAGAGCCCCTTTTTTTGGCAGTTTTACAAGGTGGCCTTTCTTCCAGTCTTCTGTCACAATCTCTTGCTCCCAGATCTTTTTTTAAAGTGGGTGTAACATTTCTGTTGAAGTCTGGGTGTCTGTCTTGAGGGTTTCAGGTGGTATACCATCAGGGCCTGCTGCCTTGCCTGATTTTAGGGACTTGATAGCTTTAGTAATCTCTGCCTTGGTTGGAGGGTTGGTATTGATGTCTAGGAGCTGGATTGGTGGAAGGATGTCTGGTAGTACTGATGGTGCTGATTGAGTGTTTCTTGGAAGTGCTCTGCCCATCTTTCTCTCTGCTCCTCTTCCCCTGTTATGATCTTTCTGTTTTTGTCTTTGACTGGACGACTGGACGAAGGTTGCTTTTCTTTCCAGAGAATATTCTGGTGATGTCGTACAGTCTCTTCATGTTTCTCTGACCTGCTGCAGTCTCAGCTTCTTGTGTCAGCTTTTCTTTGAAGTTTCTCTTGTCTTTCCTTGCACTTCTTTTCACTTGCCAATTTTTCTCCCAGTACCGTGCTTGCAGCTCTAGTTTCTCTTCTTTGTCTAGTGTCTGATTAGGCACGTAATTTTATGGACCGCTTATTTGCCGACCAGTGGGGGATTACTATTGAGGCGTTATCCCAGCCACTCCCAATTAACGCTGTCGATGGAGAGCCCCTTGCCTCAAGTCCTGTCAGTCTCTGCACTGCTGCCCTCACTATGTCTATTGGAGATCACATGGAGGAGCTGGATTTCCTCATTACCACTGTCGCCTCGCTCCCGCTCATCCTGGGTCATCCTTGGCTTCTCCGACACGATCCTCTGATCTTCTAGGCAGACGGCCGTATTCTTCAGTGGGGGCCTACCTGCCAAGAACTGTGCCTCACGGTGATGGTTTGGATGTGCTCAAGGGCAACCAAAAGCCCTAAGTCGATCTTGACGCCATCCCCTCTGAATATCACGACCTCGCACCTGTCTTCAGCAAAAGACGGGCTGTGCAGCTACCTCCTCACCGACCTTACGACCTGGCTATCGATCTTCTGCCCAGTTCTATGCCTCTTCGGGGTCACCTGTACTAACTTTCTCCTGCTGAGACCAAAGCCACATTGGAATACATCACCAAGGCTCTCTGACACGGCACCATTAGGCCCTCCACCTCTCCCGCTGCAGCGGGCTTCTTCTTTGTAAAAAAGATATATGACTCTCTTCACCCCTGCATGGACTACCGCGGGCTGAATCGCATAACTATTAAGAACCAACATCCTCTGCCGCTCACTAACACAGCACTGGATGCCCTCTACTTTACCAAATTAGATCTAAACTGTGCTTACAACAAGCTTTTGTCCTCTCCAAACACAGCACGTGGAGGCCAGTGACGCCAGATTTGCCAAAAGTAACATCAACAAATCTTTGGCTAAGGTACGTTAAATATTCATCATGGTAGACATTCGGCTTGTTCAGTATGTGGAGTGCAGGATGTTTAGTCATTCTTCCTCCGTCGTTAGTAATAATTTCATCTGTAATACGTGTACACTATTTAGCTCTCTGACGGAGAAGATTGCAGCATTAGAGGTGCGCATCCAGTCTCTAGAGAGAGTTAGTGAGAGTGAGAGCAGTTGTAATGTCTGTAGGGGAAAGTCTGGATGCCTTAGGAGGAGTTATTAATCCCCCAACTCGGGCATTAGAGCCCTCACAGAGGGGTGAATGGGTGATGACTCGGTGGCATAATCGCAGAGCCAAAGCTAATGCTAAGGCTCGCCCACGGTAGCACCACTCCTCTCCAAACCATGTGTCTAACAGGTTCGCTCTTCTCAGTGAAGCACCCGCTGAGGAACCTGAAAGAGCTCTGGTTATAGGACACTCAGGGTTCATTATATTGAGACTGTGTCTGTTGTCCGAGCTAATAAAACATCTCGAAATACCCAGAAAGTTTTTTTAATGATCTAATTAACAATACATTAGATCATACTGTATGCACAGCCAGCACCTTTGATCTAAAGCTAGGACTATTAAATATTAGATCTCTTACATCTAAAGTGCTTATTGTTAATGAAATTATTACTGATCAGGAGTTTGATGTACTGTGTTTCACAAAACATGGATTAGACCTAATGAATACATTGCATTAAATGAAGCTATTTCCCCCCCTGTCAGGCGAGAGACTCAGAGGATGCAAGTGCGGAAAGATAAAAAGTTTACTGTAGCAATACTGAAATAAACTGATACTGAATGGTTAAGACACTGGTCTTAACCATTACAAGACAATGGGTATAACTAACAGGCCTGTCTCTCTCTCTCTCTCTCTCTCTCTCTCTCTCTCTCTCTCTCACTCTCTCTCTGTTGAGCTGCTCATGCTACCTGAGGTACCAGTGATTCTGACCCCCTCTGTGTTCCAGACCTGTCTGATCCATCCTGATATCCTTCTTCTGGTCGGAGTTATCATCACTGACCTACACTCACTCCTTTGAGGATGGTCCCATGTGAACTGCCTCAATATTCATCTAGACTATGAAGTTGATGTTGAACTGCTGCTGACATGAACATTTCTGCTACGATGACGAGGAGTACTTAAATTACCACAAACATTCATATGATCAAACCTCCATCAATCAGTTGAAAATTTTGTTTAAACTATAGTGAATTATGTTCTACACAATGTAGTTTTGACCATGAACACAGTTACGTTAGCATCTTATTTGTAATTACACTATCTGATGTCATCCATATGAGGATGGATTCCCTTTTGAGTCTGGTTCGTCTCAAGGTTTCTTCCTATTGTCATCTCAGGGAGTTTTTCCTTGCTGCCATTGCCTCAGGCTTGCTCATTAGGGGGATATATATATATTTGTAAAGCTGCTTTGAGACATTGTCTATTGTTAAAAAGAAAGTTGAATTGAACTGAACCTGGTCCGTATTTGGGAGGGCAATGAGTAGAAGACAGCATTTATCACACCTACTGGGCACTACGAAAAAATTTTTCATGCCCTCTGGATTGTGCAATTGTCCAGCCGCCTTCCAGCACCTTATAAACAACGTTCTCCGAGACATGTTGGGTCGCTGGGCTTTTGCTTAATTGGTCAACATCTTGGTCTACTCTCATACCCGATCTGAACATGTCCGTCACATCAGGCCATTCTCCAGAGGTTGCGCACCGACCAGCTGCACTGCAAGTTGGAAAAATGCACCTTCCACCAGTGCTCCACCACGTTCCTGAGCTTTGTCATCTCACCCCAGGGCGTGGCCATGGAACCTCAGAAGCTGGAAGCTGTGAGGAACTAGCTCCTATTCAGTACTCTCAAACAGCTCCAATGCTTTCTGGGTTTAGCTAATTTCTACCGCCACTTTATCCAGGGCTTCAGCACAGTCACTGCACCTCTGATGGCCCTCACCAAACCCACCAAACACCCTTTCTATGTGCCACCTGAGGCCACCTCGGCCTTCCGGAAGTTGTGTGCCACCTTCATCTCGGCCCCCATCTTCCGTCATTCTGATGCCACAAGGCCCTTCGTCGTGGAAGTGGGCGCCTCTCTCAACGCGGACCAGACAAGAAGTTGCACTCTTGCAGCTTCTTCTCCAGAAAGTTTAACTCCACTCAACAGCGGTATGGTGTGGGGGACCGCGAGCTGTGGGTCATCAAGTGGGATCTGGAGGAATGGTGTCACTGGCTTCAGGGAGGCAGTGACCCGCTCACCATCTGGACTGACCATCAGAACCTGCTCTCTATTCAGCAAGCGAAGCAGCTGAACCCTTGACAGGCCAGGTGGGCTCTCTTCTTTAAACTCTTCAATTTCCATCTCTCCTACCACCCAGGCTCTAAGAACACCAAGGCTGATGCCCTGTTCCGCCAACATGAACAGGAGTTCCTGGGACCCAATCCGGCACCTATCATTCCCTCCGCAGTGCGTTCTGGCACACATCCAATGGGATCTGGAGACCCGCATCTGGCAAGCCCACGTCACTGAGTCACCATCTTCTAAAACTCCGCCGGCGTACTTATATGTCCCCTTCACCCTGTGCCCGGACGCTTTCGCCTGGGGGTACTCCTCGGCTTTGGCTGGCCACCCCGGCTACCGCAGGACCCTGGCCTTGCTCCAACGAGCTCTATGGTGGCCTTCCCTGGCTAAGGATACCAAAACCTTCGTCCAGGCTTGCCCAGTTGCGCCCGACCCAAGACATCCAACCTTCCGGCCGCCGGGACTCTCCAGCCTCTTCCCGTACCTCACCGGCCCTGGTCTCACATGGTTCTGGATTTCGTCACTGGTCTGCCCCCCTCGGATGGCAAAGACTCTATATTTACCATTGTTGACCAGTTCTCTAAGGCGGTTCATCTCGTTGCCCTCGCTGGACTCCCCTCTGCTCGCACCACTGCTAACCTCTTCTTTGAGCATGTAGTCCGTTTGCATGGGGTCCCCCAGGACATTGTCTCGGACAGAGGCCCCCAGTTCACCGCCTCCTCCGCCACCAAGCTCAAGTCCCTTTGAGGTATGCCACAGGTTCTACCCCTCCCTCTTCCAACACCACGAACCCGAGGTTGACAGCCCCATGGCCCAACAGTTGGACCGCCGGTGTCGGCAACTCTGGACCAAAGCCCACAATGCTATCCAGAGCGCTACCCTTTGCTATACGGAACAGCACCATCGCATTCCACGTGGGTTCCGCATGCAAAATCTCCACCTTCGCACCCCTTCAAAAAACCTACCTCACAGTACATTGGGCCATACCGCATCACTCATCGCATCAACCTTGTCAGCTACCGGCTCCAACTTCCACCCTCTTTCCGGACCCACCCAGTTTTTCATGTCTCCCTCCTCAAGCCCTTCGTTCCCTATTTCATTTCCTTGAAGAACATGGGCAAGCTGGAAGGTCTGGTGAAATTTAAGAAAGTGACAATTTTAGATATTCTAGATACTTCTATTACCCATAAATTACAATGTGTTAAATTTGATAATTATGACCAACAGCTAATTTTTTTAATAACACCATGCAATATCAGAAATCAGGGTCAAAGAGTGAAGAAGCACAGAATCCAAGGTTGTTGAACTTTCTGCAGTCTGTGATGATTTGGGGTGCCATGTTGGTGTTGGTCCACTGTGTTTTATCAAGTCCAAAGTCAATGCACATATTCTCAAACTGAAAAAAATATATAATAAGCTCAAGTTAATTCATTATTATTTTTTTAAGATCGATAATTAAGAAATAATATTTTTTTTAAAAACAAAATTACCGGTACCACAATCATTGGCACCCATAACAATTTCTATAAAAAATAAATGTAACTGAATTGTTTTTTTGTAATTTATACTTTACAGAGTGTCTACTAACTTTTAATTAGTAATCCATGACTTCCTGTGTTTCTTGGGCATAAATGTGACATGACACAGAGGTCCATTTCTCTTAGCCACTCTTCAAAATGGGAAAGACAAGAGTACATGCCATTCCAGTAAGGCAGATGTGTGTTGATCTTCATAAGTTAGAAAACTGCTACAAGAAAATAGCTACTTGCCTAAACTTGCCCATATCCACAGTCAGATCAATAATTTTTAAGTTTCAAACAACTGGAACTGTGAAAAACAAGGCTGGGCAATTACCCAAGTTTATCTTGCCACCACGCACAGTGAAGTGGATGGTAAGGGACGTGCACCATGGAACCATGTGCTTTGGTCAGATGAGACTAAGATTGAGCTTTTTTTGGCAACAAACACTCCTGTCTGGCATAAAACAATGGATGAATTTGAAGAAAAGCACTTCATGCACACTGTTAAGTATAGTGGAGGATCTGTGATCCTGATGGCCTGTTTCTCTTCCAGTGGCCCTGGGATTCTTTTTAGAGTGTATGGCATCATGAATTCTTTGAAATACCAAAACTGACAATGTGTCATCATTGGGTCTTTCAGCAGGATAATGATCCAAAACATATGGCCAAATCAACACAGAAATGGTTCCCAGGCACAAAATCAACCTTCTTCCATGGCCATCTCTGTCCCCAGACCTAAATGCCATAGAAAACCTGTGGGGTGAGCGAAAGAGGAGAGTGTGTAAGAGAGGACCCAGGACTCTCAAATATCTAGAGAGATTGGGCAAATAGGAATGGTTAAAGATCCCTCTCCCTGTGTTCTCCAAACTTGTGAAATGCTATAGGAGAAGATGAAGTGCTGTCCTATTGGATAAAGGGGGTTGTACAAAGTATTAACAGCAGGGGTGTCAATAACTGTGGCACACATGATTTCATGTAAAAAAATATATTTATTAATGTGGGATTGTTTTTACCCCAACTGAATAAATGTACTCAAATTAAAGGTTGGATTGTTCTCCATTTTTCACAAAAAAATATTTGAAGATTTTTTACACATCTTTATTATGGGTGCCAATAATTGTGGAGTCCACTATATATGGGGAGTGAAGCCTGGCCTGTGTGGTCCAATCCAACAGACTAGCTACTGTAGCTCAAATTGCTGAAAAAGTTAATGCTGGTTCTGATAGAAAGGTGTCAGAATAAACAGTGCATCACAGTTTGTTGAGCATGCCATGCTGACCCCTGTCCACCCCTGAAAGTGCCAACAATGGGCACATGAGTATTAGAACTGGACCACAGAGCAATGGAAGAATTTGGTCTGGTCTTATGAATCATGTTTCTTTTACATCACATGGATGGCCTGGTGAATTGGGCAATATGATATTTTGGCCTATATGTTCTGCTTGGAAACCTTGGGTCCTGCCATCCATGTGGACATTACTTTGACACGTACCACCTAGCTAAGCATTGCTGCAGACCATGTACACCCTTTCATGGAAATGGTATTCCCTGATGGTACGTACACGCACCCGACCATAAAAGGGATGTAAAAGAAAACATGATTCATCAAACCAGGCCACCTTCTTCCATTGGTCTGTGGTCCAATTCTGATGCTCACATGCGCAGGGTTCAGTGTGCGCACCCTGACTGGTCTGCGGCTATTGAGCCCCATACACAACAAACTGTGATGTACTGTATATCCTGACACCTTTCTATCAGAATCAGCATTAACTTCTTCAGCAATTTGTGCTACAGTAGCTTGTCTGTTGGATCGGACCACATGGGCCAGCCTTCACTTTCCACGTGCATTAGTGAGCCTTGGCCACCCATGACCCTGTCGCCGGTTCACCACTGCTTGGGCTATTTTTAATAAATACTGAATACCACAGACTGGGAACATCCCACAAGAGTTCAGATTTGGAGATGCTCTGACCCAGTCGTCTAGCCATCACAATTTGGCCCTTGTCAAACTTGCTCAAATCCTGGAAAAATTGCCATCGATACAGACTGTTAGCATGGCTAGGGGTGCAGTGGAGTCAAGCTAGTTAGCTAACTGTCTCACAGTCTGTGCCCAGTACTCCGGTTATGTTTTATGAAGCACGGTGGAAGATTGTTTATAACGAGCAGATTGGTTGACAACTGTAAATAACTATGATGGACGCTGTTATTGAGCTGTTGGTAGTTTTATTAAAAGCACTTTTCAATTGTTTGGGGATCTTCTGGTGAGCACAAGACTGCATTGCGTGAGACCAGATACGTTTAAGGGAAAATGAATGGGGACTTACGTGGGAATCCATAACCACAATAATCACAGAATACAGCTGCTGTAAGATAAATGTATGACAAAGTAATGTCTTCTGTATATGTTACAGGCAGGGATATTTTTTTAGAAATGACAGATATATGTTGTTTCTTGGTAAAATCAGACATGCTTCATAAACATGAGAAACTAAAACACGTAATTAAACAGCACACAAACTGGCCACAGTCAAAGCGTGTGATTACCATCAGTGTTAATTCTTTTACAACATTCCCGATAGGAATTAATCACTCAATTACTGTAATGTCATGCACCTCAAGTGTGTGCGACTAAAGATTTAAATAACTGAGCTAACGAGCAGCAGTCAGCTGAGGCTACTCGGCTGACCGTGGTGCAGCCTGGGGAATGAAGTTCCGGCGCAAGCGCTATGTAAGCCAGGAATGGTGCCACTATGCCCAGCATGGTGGGAGTTGTGGTTGTCGGTCACCTTGTCTGGATGCCGCGAAGACTGCTGGGAGATCAGGTCCATGGTGACAGTAAGCTGCCTGAATTTATAAACAAAGTAGAGTTATTGTGTGTAGGTGCCTTAAATATTCCCTTATTTTCTGATCCCTTCTGCTCTCCGGACCCGCCTGCTTGATCCTGATGCCCTACTTCTGGTTGGAGTTCTTATCACTTCACTCCCATATGAACAGCCTAAAGATACACTTAGAAACCAGGAAGATGGCTTTGGACTGCAGTTAATACAAACAGTTTTGCAATGATTGCTTGGGCCTACATTTGCCATGATAAATTTGGTTAATTGCCAAATTGCAAAATTAGGCACTGATAACCCCTTCCCATGTATAATATATTTTCTTTGGAAAAGAGATTGAATTTAATGGAAATTTAAGTATTTTTCTCAGTCCCTGTGTTTAATTCAACCCCGTAACGAAACCACCACCCCATTTAATAAAATAATGGCTTGATCCTGTGACATCATTTAAGAGGAATTGGAATCATCAAAGTCTCTTGAACAGCACGGTGTGACAAGCGGTAAACTACTTTCTCAATTCTCATAAATATTTTATGTTTTTTATG
>JAOVYU010000031.1:27217009-27228232 GCA_025674565.1 Synodontis membranacea | reverse complement strand
TGAATATACTGACTGTCAAGACACCTTTGTTAATGATGATATTTTAAGCCAGGGTTAAACTAAGCTAAGCGCAGGCGCCTCACAGCAAGAAGGTTACGTTTTCAAACCTGCCAGCCAACAGGGGCCTTTCTGTGCGGAGTTTGCATGTTCTCGCCATGCCTGCGTGGGTTTCCTCCAGGTACACCTGGTTTCCTCCCATAGTCCAAAGACATGCAGATTAGGTCAATTGGCTACTAGGTGTGAATGTGATTGTGAATGGTTGTTCGTCACTGTATTAGCCTTGTGATAGTCTGGCGACCTGCACAGGGTGAACCCCGCCTCTCACCCAAAGACAGCTGGGATTGGTTCCAGCTTCCCTGAGACACTTAACAGATAAGCGGAATTGATAATGGATGGATGGATTCTTACTTTCTAATATAATTGCTCCAGATGTCAGACAGATGCCACAACGAATTTCCTACGTAGTGAAATGTTATGATCCGAAATGCATTAAATCACACTCAGTTAATGTGTCTGAGAGATTGCTGTCACTAGCGTACGCTGAGTGAAATGAGTGACTTAATTATTTAATTACTTACATTTTCGTCTGAGTTTATTAGCTAAACATGGGTACATAGCTAGATAACTAATATCGCTTAACGCTCAGGAAGTAACTAGAAATACTGTACATATAAAATGTTGAAAGTATTAAATAAAATGTACGTGTTTCGTCCTTGATTAGTCTGTCCATGTACTGTCTTTCTGCATCGTTATGTTCCGAGCCTTGTTTTTCTGTTTCACAGTCGCTATGGTTTGTTCGTTGTGAAGCTTCCTGCTTGTGTTTTCTATCGACTTTGTTTACGATTCTCCAAGCGTCCAGCCTCTAACTGCTTGTTACACATAATGTCATGATCTGAAAGATGTTGTTCCAGGAGTTTCATCAGTTCAATCAAGTGGAGAAACATCTCCAAAGATATGTTGAATTCAGGATATTGATTGGTCAGAGGGTGTTGATTAATCTTCTATAACAGCAGCTCTGACAGTAGTTCAGCTGCAAATCACAGGTTTATATGAAAGCTCTAACACATGATCTGTTGTAACGGCTTATTCGTACAGCGGAAGCTTCACGTGTTAAACACGTGTAACCGTTGATACGTAAGGAGACATTTATTTAACTTTACCTACAGGACCTAGATCGTGAGCTAGCTCAACACTGTGCTCCTTTTTTGTAAGGATGTCACACAGAGGACTTTGTCATGTACAAACATAAAACGCATGTCGATCTAGTACTGATCTAGTGTTTACTCTCAGCAATTAAGTACGCTATTTGAGATGCATTCTTTAATGTAAAACCTTATTAATGTGGTGTTTCTATTTCTCTCTCTCTCTCTCTCTCTCTCTGCAGTGTCTCCGAGGGGTGAGTCAGCATCAGTGAGAACGTACTCTTGCTGAAGGCCTCCAAAGGTGTGCAGTTAAACCAGCCACATACACACACATACAGAGAGAGAGAGATTTGAGCTCTGCATTTACAAGCGTAACAGGAATGCTTTGATTATATATTTGGCTTTTGTTTACGAGTCTTTAATAATGTAATGACCCAGGCTTTGGTTTCCACATGTCTAAAGGGCGTCGTGTTCCGGAGCCGCCTCATTGTGTTCTCTCCGTTCTTGTTGTGATAAATTATGCTCAAAGCTTTAGTGGCTTGTAATAATTCTTGGTTTCAGGCGACTCACTGTTGACGCGCTTGTGAATTGAATCCAGGTCACGCGAGCGCTGACGTTGACATTCTGTGTCTTTCCACAGGAGGCGCCGTGAGCACACGACTGGGAAATGTACGGCGAGAGGGGGGGAGGGAAAAAAGCAATGATTATATACATTTCGAAAACATGGAAAAAAAAACCACTGGTCTGAACCATTCTGCAATAACAGAAGACGGAGCTGTGGCAATCGGAAGAAGGTTAAACAAAAAAAAAAAAAAGAACTTGAGGACTAAAGACGTGACGAATGTATGACATAGAAAGGACAATGAGGACACTCAGACTGGCATGGGACTGGAGGACTCTTTTTATCTTTCACTCTGTCGTTCTCTCGTCCCTTTTTGTCTGTGCCATGATGTCTCTCAGTCGTCGGTTTAATCAAAAACCCGCCGCTTTCTCCCCCTGCTCCTTTCATTTTGACTAACCCTGTCCACTGGTGCCCATTTTGCCGGATTGTACCATCTCAGAAAAAAGGGGCCGTCTTTTTTTTCTTTTTCTTTCCTTCCTCGCCCTCGGTTTCTTTATTGTTTTTTCACCCAGACAGGATGGAAGGTAGCGCAGACAGAAGGCATCATTAAAGAAGAGAGTGCGAGTCAGAGGTCGACCGTGACGGAAGGCGGTATCTCCGCTCCCACCGCGCGAGGAACCTCGTGCTGAAAAGCATTATGGGATTTCCCTTAAGGCGAGGCTTTTATCTGCACTTTTTAAAAGGGAGCCAGTGTGTAAAAGAGCAGCATGGATACAAGTTCCTAACTCAATTATGTGTCTTTTAAGCAAAACTTTAGACTTTTGCATGAGACAGATGCAAGATAGATGAGAGAAAAGAGAAAAAGAGAGAGGAAAAGATAGAAAGAGAGAGAAAAGGGGGATGTTGATTTAGAGAGGTAAGAAAATGCGCGGTGTCCTCTTACATGTGATCACGCAAGCCATAACAGAGGACGAAGAGCGAAGCGCTACGGAAAAAAGAAGAGAACTAAAACTATATGAAGGCGAATTGTTTCTTCTGTGTTGCGATGCATGTTGAACATCAAACAACGACTCAAACCTTTGGGGAATACGACAATGTGACAATGTGAATTCAAAAACTAAAATAAGTGTACATTAAACATACGACGACATTGAGAGCCTGGGGATCAATTTGTAAAATGTGTGTATTTTTATTTTTATTTATTTATTTATTTTTATTTTGTATGATAATTATATTTATTTTATTTATTTATGTATGTATCGAACAACTGTATGTACATGTTCATTTATTACCTAATTCTGACTGTAAGTTTGATTTTATCTAGTTCAAAGCGTAAATATCTTAAAAGGTAAAAAAAAAAAAAAAATGTACGAAAAACATGGTCATATGAAATTATGCTACTTGTAACGTGTAAAATTTTGAGGACAAACTTGTGTTATGATTTCAAACGAAACGGCGACTCGGATCAAACGCGCCGCCTGTGAAATAAAAAAAAAAATCATAAAGCCACTGACGATATATATAACGGAGGATGTGAAAATAAAAATAAAGTGGTCCTGAACGGTACCTCAGGTCATCTCGGTGTGTTTGTGATCCGCTCAGAGGGACTCTAGAGCATGTGTCAGGTTTCATGTGTCGTGTGTGCGTACGTGAGTGTGTGTTCCGCTGTGTAAATGACCGTTGTTGAATCACTGCAACCCTAAGACTGAGGACATGTATGTATGTTTGCAAAAAAAAAAAAGAAAAAAAAAAAAAAAAAAGGTATTTGTACATGTGCAAATATATTCATTAAGAATTCATGCGGTGTCTTTGCATGCTTGTGTGTGTGAGCGTGTGTGAGTGAGTTTCTATACAACTGGGACGTATGGACACGTAGCTAGCACAAAATAGCACAGTATAGCTAATACAGAGCTATTAAATCATTTTTAAAGCTGGAATGGCACTCAACAAAAGACAAAAGTGTCAGGAACGTCAACATTTCTCTCAGATCTGTTGATAAATCTTTAAAAAAAAAAAAAAAAAAAAAAAAAAAACCTCTATGAGTAGAATTATAATAGAATTACACTTATAGCATCAAACGGTAACCCAATATGAGTCACAGATATCAAAATTTTATCTTCTGGATCTTCTCTAAATCATCACACTTGCTTGATGCAAAACTGGATGCTATGAGGATACTTACTTGTTAGCTGCATTAGCCTCATAACTCCCGCACAAAACTAAAGAACAAATTTTCACACACCAAGGCAAAAGAAATATAAAATGACAACAGAAACTATACAAAAGTGTCAGGAACGTCAACATTTCTCTCAGATCTGATGATAAATTTGAGAAAAAAAAAAAAAAAAAGTCTCTGTATCACTAGAATTGCAATATATTTACATTTAACCTCAAATGCTAATGCAGCTTTTTTTTTTCTTAGGTTCTGCCATATTGGACACAGCTCCCAGAGATATGAAAAATCTTTCTTTTGAATCTTCTTTTAAGTATGGTGATGAGAAGAATCATTTATAAAGGTATTTATATGGTATAAAACATTCAAAAGCACTTAAAAAAAGAATCCATGGTGTAGTTTATTTAGCATCTGTCTTGTTATTGTTAGCATAATTTATTCTTCGTACGGTTAACTGAGGTGTTTTTCTCCCTTGGCACTTACTTCAGAGGATCGCTAACCGTACACTGGAGCTACAAAGCTACTATTGCTAAGACATGTCCTCACACTCCTTCAGTTTTCAGTGTTATTTGTTGGCTAGTTTATCTGTGTAGCTCCAGTGAAAATTTAAAGATCTAACTTCAGCTAGAACGGTAATGTAAAGAGAAAATTACAGTGGAAACAAGATAAACACGTGAGGAACATCTCGGATCTGTTGCTAAGTTAGTAAGAAAAGTCTCTTTATGACAAAACTTATACTGCAACTACTCTTAGCATCCTTCACCTGTTAATATATCTTACAATAATGGTTCTAATACTGGTTTTTCCTTTATCTAGTACTGACGTAACTAATACTGGTAACACTGGTTACCTGTCGAGTGTTAGTCCTGCCACCTGGAGCGACGGCGGAGCAGAACATTAGCTTAATAAGCAGGTCATTAGCATCATCAACAGGAATAATCTGGGCAAGTTGCCAAATTACTTAGTTCTACAAACAAATTACTGTCTTTCTAATAACAAGCACTTAGTACACAACTGATTAATGATAATAACTTTAATGATAATTTATAAGAAATATTTGCCACTAAGTAGATAATAGATTAATAAGTAGTACTTAGGCTCGATGAACTACTGAATAATAAAATAAACAAACTCGATAAATTATTTCCAGCATAAAAATATCGGTACGATAATTCTTTTAAAAAAGTACCACACTTTTTTTTTTTTTTTCAGCTTTCACTTCATTATTTATTAATGCCTTTATATATTTTCTTATTACATGGTCTTTATATTCTTTATGTCCAAGTCGAACAGAACTCTATAAATCTTTAAAGATTTTTTAGAAAAGTTGTTGGTTTTATTGCAGGCACTAAGTGAAATTCTTCCCACACACACACACACACACACACACACACACACACTGACACACACTCACACGGACAGTGATGCACACACTCCAGACTCCTGACCACCAGACACAAGTCGGCGCCTCCCGGAGGCCATGTACGAGTGTTTTGTAATCTGATAAATATATACATAGTTACATACTTACATAGATGCATGTGTTTCCCATACAGAACATTTACAAGGAAATATATTAATATCACAGGTACTCATGCTTATATACTAATAAACAGTAATAACTTACAGCATGTATATAATAGATTCATAACAAATATATACAGACAAAAAAAAAAACAGTATTTACGGAACTGCTATTGCAACAGGTACGTCTGACAGAAAATTTCAGAAACTGAGGTTGTTGTGTTTTATTGTGGTTTGTGGTAAACGGATACAGAAAGAGACCAAGAAGGAAACGAAGAGAGAACTCTCTTTAATGTTCACATTGTATTTCTCTTCTCTCTCTCTCTCTCTCTCTCTCTCTCTCTCTCTCTCTCTCTCTGTGTAAGAGACGAGAAAACTACAATCGGGTCCAAAAGTCTGACTTCACCACCTAGAAGTTAGTTATTGAACACAGATGGTAGTCATCTGCACAGCAACATTTCGCAATTTTAAAACAAAACGTGAAAACGAGAATGAATCTGTGTGTTTCTATGTATGGCAGAGATGCCGACATCTACGGTTTTGTCATGGCATTTAAGATTTTGCTTAAACTTCCCAAGAAAAATCATAAATGCTATATTTTTTTTTGAGGTGAACTGTCTAGTGTTTACATGTAAACATCTACGGTTTAGATTTATTAGATTTACTACCATTTATAATTAGAAAAGCCGACTCACTGAAAGGGAAAGGACGCGATATGCAAAACCCGCACCTGTTACGCGTACTGGCTAGCTTCATTGGTGCTGAATTTGTCTAGGCGAACTTTCACCTGTGATTTCTGTGTTCTTCTTAAACAAACAAAAATAACCCCTTATCATTAAATAGCATCACAACAGACTTGCTTTTCAGTTTTCCTATTGTTTCTTGGCGCATATCTGAAAATTTATTCCGGTCAGGATCATGGTGATTTTTGCTGTTGCTTTTGTTAATTAAATTCATTTCTTCATCTGTCCAAACATGAAACTCATGAGTTTCAATAGCTATATCTAGACATAGTTCTGATACTACAGCGTCATTTATTTAAAAAAAAAATAAAAATAAAAAATAAATCCATTTTGGCTTTATTGATAGGCACAGCGTTTCCACCTTAGCCAAGACCTTCTCCAACATTTACAAGATTTGTTTGTTGCAAAAGACACATGATGGAGCTCATCATATTTGATGTTATTATAAAAAAATTAAGCATAGGAAGGTTGTTACTTGCTAATGTTAATTAAATAGCTTGATTATTAGATCAGAGGTGAACAATTGCACGGTTTCTGGTTGATATGATTTGTGATAAAATATCATTGGATTGTCGCTGCAAATGAGAAAATGTTTAAAAAAATGGAGGGGACTCAGACCCTATTCTTGGACCCTATTGGTCATATATATTCACTGGCCATGATTTACCGTGTGCTCACACTGGCAGTGACATGACGCCATGCGACAAATTGGTCGGTACGGGAGGAAAGCGCAGCTGTTAATAATGCAAAGTGGTCAAGTCAAGTGAAGCAGCAAAGTTGCGCAAAAAGTTTAACTTTATGAGATGCAAAGCCATTTGTGGGCTACCAATAGGAGTGAGGGGAGGTGATGGGATTCTTTCATGTTTTTTGGTTCATTCCTGCATAATTCTCCCAATCAGTCGGTCAGTGAGACTGATTTATCCAAAACAGAACATTGCCAATGTTTTCTCCATTCTCATTTGATACATTAAACCCTTCAAGCTTTTAAAAATAGCCGGCAGGCATCATAAATAGAAAAACATTTTGGGTTCATTCTAACATTACAGGCTGTGATGCAAATTCCCTGCAGAATTTTAGTTTTAAGATTCTTATTTTATGTATGTCCTGTAGCTACAGTAGCATGTGTCAATATTACACTATCTTGGGGCTACCAGTGAAACCATGACAAAAAGCAGTAAACTAAAGACCAGCATAGATTAGAATAACGATTTCAACAACAGTGCAAAATGGCTGCCAGTGTGAATGCAGCTTTAGGTACAGATCTACCCCCAAGCTACACTTTGGAGGTGACTCTTGTCGATGGCATAGTGGTGTGTGCGGCGTGAGGGTCATTGGGGTTTTAAACGTGTGAAACAACACACACGTAATTTGTTGGTCACAATGTAGGTGTGGTACAGTTAAAGACTAAAGCCCATGCATTCCATTTACAGTGTGTGTTTATCATCCTCCATCTTTTACCAGTTTCAGTTAAAATCCAACAAAAATAATAGTTGGATATTTTTAATTAATGGGGGTGTTGAAGTGTTTAAACCCCCAACAATAACAATTACATATCCACTGGTACCTTGACCACATACACTAGCATTCCAGTGTGACTGTTGTACTGAGAATGAACCCAAATAACTCCCAAATATCTGCTCTTATGGTGATCATTTTGCAGTCATGGATGTGGTAGATGCAATGAGCTACAGTCGATATAATGGGCTTTAAGGCACTTTGTACCTGATAACAGGACAATAACCAGGTAAGTGAATACTGCTTAATATTTCTCCTATTTCATACTCATCTCATCCCCTGACGTGTGGTTAAGGCTCTGTTCTTTTGTGTCCTTGAGTATAACACACAGACGCAGGACGTATCGATGCGGATCCACCTCCATCCTGTCCCTCTGGTGTTGTCCGATGTGAATGCTCTCACATATGATTGTTTGGTCTGACACTCGCTCACCCAATGACGCTTATCCACGCCAAGGCAGCCAGCTCCGGCCAGTCCATGCTCCCCAGCTTGCACGCCACGGTGATCTGGGCCTAGGCACCGTGTCTCATAGAAGTACTGCATCATCATGCCCTTCTTGGTGGGAAACTTTTCCAGTACGGTGACATTATGCAAGTGCAAGTCTATTGCCGTTCGCCGGTTCATCACCCAACTGCTTTTAGACTCACAAACCGAGCGCTCAATACCCGTGTGTGCAAGTTGCCGCTTTCTACGGCGTGGGGATGGTGCTGCGTGCTCTGATGAGTCTGATAAATCGAGCAGGAGGTTCTTGTAGGATTCTCCATCTTCACCCTTTTCCAACTTTAACTCCTTGTCGTCCATTTCATGTTCCTCAGGTATGAGCCCTAGTTCCAGCATTATCTGCAAAGGAGGATGTTTGGGAGGCGATGGGGAAGTGGAATACAGCACTCGAGGGTTTGTGTCCAGCAGCAAAAGTTCATCATCGACCTGCAGGAGCCCATCCATGCCAAATCCTAATCCTTCAGCGGGCACTGCAGGCAATGTGGGCGGTGTGTTTCCCCTGGTTCCCGCTCTACCCACCTCCCTCCGATCCTTCTTTTTTGTAGGGCCATCTGCAGGGTGCTGGTCCCTGGACTCTTTAAAAGTCAATCTTTCCATTGACACCTCCTCATTTTTCCTATTCAGCCCACTGTCTTTACTCCCATCTCCTTCAAGATGAGTTTCTTGCTTGCTCTTCTCCTGAAACTGACCATCTGTTGATGTGCAGTCTCTAAGTATATTCTCCTGGGAATTGTGGTGTTCTTGAAGTTTGATTGATGTTTGCAACCCAAGGTCCATCCTGTCTGGCTTTGCCGTCTCATGTTGATTCCTTTCAGGCAAAAAGTCCTCATTCATAAATGAAGATGTGCCGTTAACCGTCAGATCGATTTGATTTTGGGTATCTGCCGTCCTGTGAGGTAATTTTTCTGCTGCTTTTTTATCACTTGACATGTATTCCGTATGAGAATCATTGGATTTGGAGATTGGATTTACCAGTGATCTGGTGCTGAAGTTGTGGCCAGGCTCCATTGTTGCAGCAACAAGCCTGGGCACACTGGGACAATGGGGGAACAACAGGGCCGAGGCAATCACCATGGCAACCAGGGGAAGCCAGTGCATCACTCCCAAGACGTATCAACTGGAAGAGAGAGACACAACAGAAAGTGTGAGAGACTTGGAAATTTACAGTAACACCCCACACTGCATGTCAGAGAAATTCCAGGCACTAGATCCACTTATTAGTTGTTTTTGAAGAATTTCAGAGGTCAGATCTTTCAGTTAAAAACATGTTATTTCAGCTACTGAATTCTGATGGTGTTTGGAGAAATATTAATTATAACCACTTCTCCAATGTACACTTAACATGACTCCAGACCATCAGAGGAGATCAGACCTACACACTTTACCCAAATTTGGAGACCACCCATCAAGTGGTAAAATAGAACTGCACTTCTCACAATACTTTGTGGTTTAGAAATTCACTGGTCATAGGTTAGCTTGTGTGAACTAGTGAACTATCTAAGCAAGCTTTATAACTAAAATAGTGAGCATACTGTACATTATGAATTCCCTGTATTTTGTCTTTTTTTGCTGACTTACTGTTCACCATTTTTTTTTTATTCCTAGAACAGGATATGAAATTGAGTCAGATCACGATGAACTCTGCAGCTGTGCTGACTTGTTTCCTCGCCCTTCGAAGGTGTCATCTAACAAATTTTTCTGAGCTAGAAGTAAAGGAAGGACCGTCAAGATGGCCGTGAGAATCACCCTCCGGGCAGAAATGATGAGGGCAAGTTGACAAGGTGGTGTTAAAAGAGTGCTGAAACGGGGCTGTGTACATAAGCTAACAGGTACTTTTCATTGTGCTCTTGAGTTGATGACTCTGATTGACAACACAAGGTTAGACCATCGTTCACATCTGTCATGAACTCTCAAGCCGCAATTGGCTTTCATCCAGGTTCACTTACCGTCAACATCAGGTCAAGTCTCAAGTCAAAATGCACTCAAAAGTCAAGCCCTGACTCGGATATCGGCTCGGCTTATTGCAATTGCAACAAAAGCATCTGCAAGCCTTCTTTTTTCCCAACCCAACTGCACCCATATTGCTGAAATGATGTATGCCACGTTAGTTGCCTTTCAGATGAAGAACTGAATAACTCTGCTTTGTCTTGGGCTGGGGTTAAAAACCAGCCAGATACATTGAATGGTACAGTTTCATAAAGAAATCACACCTAGATCACACAATCAGAGTAGTCAATTACACTACAGTCAGGTTTTTATGAAGCAGAAGAAAACCAGAGGACTCAGAGGAATGGAGAGAACATAAATAACTCTGTATAGACTCTGACAGTCTGTAGATTTTACTCACTGGCTATAAATCCCAGTTACTGTTTTAGTGCCAATTATGCGGCAGGCTGCGTGTGTGTTCTGTAAGGTTTCAAAATCATATAAAAGGCCATAATTATTAAATATAAATCGCATTGTGTGTATAAGTTAACTGCATTTTCTGGCAGTGAACCGACATCAATGAAACCAAATGCTTGCCAATTTATCGCTCCCTTGCAAAAATCTTTTTGAGCCCTAAGTATTGTCTGTAAACAGAGTTTAAGAAAAGGTTAAATAAATTAAATTCACATGAGCCAAAAAAAAAAAAGAAAAAAAAGAAAAAAAAATATTGGATTTTTAATAGAGGTGACTCCCTCCTGCGTTTGCACACAAAATGCGTTCCTTATGTTTAACATCAGAGCCTGTAATGAACAGCAGACTTCAGAGAGTGCTGAGTGAAATCCTGGGAGTTGGCAATCTCTCTGACTGCTAGTGATTCAGATGATGGTTTAATGGAGACAGTGAATGAAGCAATAATTAGCGGGTTGGGATTTTGCTTTTGGCACACAAATACAGAGCGACAGGTCTGATTTGACCACCAGGGGGCAAACAAAGCCACATCTTTACACTCGTATATGTGTTTGTGGTCTTGCTGATAGCAAATGATTGGGCAATTGGCTTTAATTTTCTGGTAGATGCCAGGTGTCAATCATAAAGGCTGCTACTGTTCTTACTGCATTAAAAGCGTCAGCGTCAGAA
>JAOVYU010000031.1:27188211-27204648 GCA_025674565.1 Synodontis membranacea | reverse complement strand
ATGTACATTCCATAGCTAACATCTGTAGCGCTAATCATTTTGAATACGGATTCACTTGCTTTGATTAATATATTTAGCATTTTTAATAGAGTCGTTGTCGGTTTTATGACACTGTTTATAATATTACTTAGGAAAACTTTGTTGTTAAGGCAAGTGTGTAATGTTTTTGGCATGCAGCTGCATGATACTAATTGGTGGTTAGCTTCATAACTCCAGAGCAGATACAAAGACATGAAATTTGGCATACCAGACATGTCTTGGCTGATCAGAGAGATCTGAGGTAGCCAAATTATGTAGATCAGATTTCTAAAAATTGTTAGTAAAGGTATTCTGATCCAGTGGTTAAAGAAGTGTTAAATGATTTAAACGTCTTTGGGGCCATAATAATCTTTTACAGCACTAGTAAAATAATACTGGTTTGGTTTATAGTAATAATGGAAAGGATTTGTTTTAGAATTTGGAGGCACAACTTCTGAAACCGGTAAAACCTTAAGTGCTCATTAATTGCTGTCCAGAATGCATATTATATCCCTTCCCTTAAAAAAAAAAAAAAAAAAAAAAAAAAACATTTCCCATTTGGACATGTCCACTCCATCCCAGGGATTGACGACCAACGGACAGACCAGCTGACAGATCTCTATGACTTCACTCTTGAAACAAATGGGGCACTGTTGTCTAGAAAATGATCCCCATCCATGAGGTCAGTTGTCGTTGGTAAAGGTGAAATATTTCACATTTGAAAAGCTGTCTGCTTGAGCTTCGGTCAAACTGCTGTCAGGTTTATTTAGATTTATCTGGGCAGATCGTAAATGCTGTTGGGTGTTGTAGGAATCAGTAAAAAAAAAAAAAACATTCTCCAACTTCCTATTTCAAATCCCAGCCCTGAAGCAATTTCATGAGTGCATTATGCGAGAGTAGGTATTGTGGTGTGATAGTGTTTTATATGCATGAATATAGGAACAGGTATAAAAGGTTGCAAGCTGTATAATTTCAGTATGCCTTAAGTAAACAGAAAGTGTTCTGAAGCTAGTTGCTCCAACAGGTCGTAACTAAGGCTGTATTTACCGGTGAACAGGTAGTACCTAAAGCTGATTTATATAAAGGAAATTACATCCATTGTACCAGCCAAAGTTACACCCAGGCTCATATAAGACTGGTCTTAGCTGTGGCATTACTTGATATATCATAGACATCTATCATGAAAGTAAAAAAAGAAAGCAAGTTTTTATACTTTGTGGCCTGAACACAACAGCATGATAATGAGTTGATATGGAAAATAAAAAGTATTACAATAGGTGTTGGTGCAACTGACCCATGGGAATCCTGCAAAATGAACTAATAGTTAAAGATCCACTATGTAGAATGCAGTTGATTGCAACCAATTGAATGCCCCTCCCTTACCCCTCCCCTTCCAAGTGTGTATTAGAGCAGACGCTCTCTGTCAGGTGCCCAGGGCATACTTGCGATACTTACATTCACACTCCAAATTAAGCAATAAGTATGATCCTCCATTTTTCAGAATTTCATTTCCCAAACTCATTAGCCAGCACCAGCAAATACATTGATTCCTCGTCTTTCTTCTTCCTTGTCTTCCTTTTTTACGTTTTTGTCTTCATTAATGCTTCCTTCCGGATTAACACTGCTTACTTGTACAAAAACACAAACACACACACACAAAATGCAGAAGGCGCTCTCTAGACGTTTGTCCATTCAGTGCTATTAACATTTGTCTTGAAAATGACCCTTATGCATGAGGTCAGTTGTTGTTGGTAAAGTTGAAATATTTCACATTTGAAAAGCTGTCTGTCTGAGCTTCGGTCAAACTGCTGTCAGGTTTATTTAGATTGATCTGGGACAGCTTGTGAATGCTGTTGGGTGTTGTAGGAATCTGTAAATAAATAAATAAATAAATAAATAAATCTACAACTTCCTATTTCAATTTCATGAGTACTACTGTAATGGCGCAACATGGGACACCTGTGTTCTCTCGAATGTCCAAGATGGCGGCGCGCTAGGCTCACAGCGGCTTCTCCAGATACTAAAAGAGTGCTTTTTTGTTGTGTTTTTCTATTGTTTTTCGACTACGCAGTACATAAGTCATGTGTGTGAAAGACGTACAAAGACTTTCATACAACTGATACGCCCTTCTGGAAATCAATGCAAGATTTACAACTAACAACTTACCTGAAGACAATCTAACAAAAGAGCTCCGCAAGCTAGGCCTGTTCCATGAGCCTGCCCCTGCATCGCCTACAACTACCATCGGAGCGAGGAGACGCCGCAAACGGTGTGAGCGACCCCGGAAGCGCGGCAAGCGAGGAGGCATCCGGGCTAAGCTAAAGGCTAACCCAACCAGACTGACCATTCCGTCCATCATTTTGGCAAATGTGCGCTCACTGGATAATAAACTCGACCATATCCGGCTTCAGAGAGAAAAACGCTGTGAAGTAAGAGACTGTTGTGTTTTTATCTTCACGGAAACCTGTCTGAATGACAACATCCCCGACACGGCTATTCAGCTAACAGGGCTACATGCTGTCCGTGCGGACAGAGATGCCGGCAAGTCTGGAAAAGCACTCGGCCTGTGTGTTTACATCAACACAGAATTGTGTGGAAACACAGGTATGATCACCAAGCACCGCACACTGCTGGCGGAATTTGTGGCAGTGAAGTGCAGACCTTTTTATTTTCCGCGGGAGTTCAGTATCATTATTATTGTGGCAGTATACAACCCTCCCGATGCTAATGCTAAGGAGGCACTACATGAGCTGTATGAGGCCATCAGTAAACTGCAATCTCCCCACCCCAAGGGATTTTTCATTATCTCTGGGGACTTCAATCAAGCAAATCTAAAGGCTGTACTGCCTAAACTACACCAGCATGTTAAATTCCCGACCAGAGGAGATAATATACTGGACTTGGTATACACTAACACCAGGTCTGCATACAGAGCAACTCCCCACCCCTACATCGAATTATCTGACCACATTACAGTAATGCTCACTCCAGCATATATGCCACTGCTGAAGAGAGCAAAGCCTGTAACAAAGCAGGTCAGAACATGGCCAGAGGGAGCCACTGAAGCCCTGCAGGACTGTTTTGAGTGCACAGAATGGACCGTCTTCAGAGAAGCGGCAACCACTGACCATCACATAGACATGAGTATGCTGAGACAGTGACACGGGATACATTGACAAATGCATTGGAGATGTCACTGTTATCAACTCGCTTCCAGACGCACTCAACACCATTTACCCCAGGTTCAAAAGACAGAACAGCATGCCAGCACAGAAGACCGCCCCCTCGCCAGACAGCCAAGTGCTGTCCGTGTCTGCAGCCAGTGTGAGAAGGACTCTCGCCAAGGTCAACCCACACAAAGCGGCTGGACCAGATAATATATCTGGATGTGTGCTCAAAGCCTGTGCTATACAGATGACTGACGTCCTAGCGGACATCTTCAACATCTCCCTGAGCCAAGCTGTGGTGCCACAGTGCTTTAAAAACACCATTGTCAGATCTGTACCAAAGACAGCTACAGCCTCGGAGCTCAATGACTTGACCCAGTACCACTTACTCCAATCATTATGAAGTGCTTTGAGTGGCTAGTCTTGAGCCACATAAAGAACCAGCTTCACCACAAACTGGACCCACCACAGTTCACATACCACTCAAACCAATCAACGGACGATGTGATCTCAATGGCACTCCACCTGGCCCTGTCACACCTGGATCACCGTAATGCACATGTGAGAATGCTGTTCATTGACTTTAGCTCAGCATTCAACACCATCATCCCCCAACAGCTGATCAGCAAGCTGGACCTGCTCAGAATCAACACCTCCACCTGCAACTGGATCCTGGATTTCCTCACGGGAAGACCCTAGACAGTTCAGGTTGGAGAACAGATCAAACACCATCACGCTGAGCACAGACGCCCCACAAGGATGTGTGCTGAGCCCTCTACTCTTCACGCTGCTGACCCATGACTGCACCTCCAGCTCTGATACAAACCACATTATCAAGTTTGCGGATGACACCACAGTGTGTGGTGGTGTGGTATATGGACTCATCAGGGATAACGATGATGCAGCGTACAGAGAAGAGGTGCAACGGCTGGCACTTTGGACACAATAATCTGTCTTTTAACGTTGACAAGACAAAAGAGCTGATTGTTGACTACAGAAAGACCAGGGCTGTCCATCTACCACTCAGCATTGATGGTGTCACAGTAGAGAGAGTGAAGAGCACCAAGGTCCTCTGTGTTCACATCACAGAGGACCTGTCCTGGACCAGCAACACCATCTCACTGACAAAAAAAGACCAGCAACGCCTGCACTTCCTGAGACGACTGAAGAAGGCGCACCTCCCCAGACCAATCCTTAACACCTTCTACAGAGGCACCATAGAGAGCGTCCTGACCAGCTGCATTACAGTCTGGTATGGAAACTGCCACGCCTCTGACCGCAAAGCCCTTCAGAGGATTGTGCGGACTGCTGAGCGCATCATCGGCAGCTCTCTGTCCAGTCTGCAGGATATCTACACCTCATGCTGCATCCGTAAAGCCACCAACATCTTGTATGACCCCCACCACCCATCCCACCAACTGTTTACTCCTCTTCCATCTGGAAGACGGCTCTGCAGCATCAGGAGCAAGTCTGTGAGATTGTGCAATAGTTTCTTTCCTCAAGCAGTCTGGCTCCTGAACACCATGCTGCACTCCTCCACACTGGACTCTCTACTCCACACCCTTCTCTGGACTACATAAACCCTCTCCTTCCAATTATTGCAGCTACAAGTGTGTATGTTTACATTCATGCCTACTTGAACATTGTGAAACTTTTTGCACAATTCACGCACATTTGCACAACTCTTGGCACATTTGCACAACTTAGTGGACAATTTAGCATTCCATAAATACGTACACTGTTGTTCTACACTCTCCGATATTGCACTATTCTGCAATGAACTGTTCTATTTAACTACTCCACTACTGTACTGTTCTTGTGTTGCAATGTTATAATGTTAGATCTCATTTCATTTCATTCATTCGGTATTTATTCTCACATTCCATTTCTATTTTATTATAGTTACGTTTGTTATGTTTATATCATGCTTTTTGTTTTGCACCTTTTGATCCAGGAAGACGATATTTTGTCCCACTGTGTACTTAAATGTATATTGTTGGAATGACAATAAAGCTCTACTACTACTACATGTTTCACCTAACATGGTGACTCCATACACTCCCTATGTAGATATAAGGGCTCATTCTAAGCTTACAAATACACAGCAATTCATAGTTATACCTAATTACTGTATACACCAATGAAAACATGAATATCATATTCCATTTCTGATCCATCTTGCACAAATCCTGCACAGTGGACTTTTCAATCCATATTAGTCTTACAATACAGAATTGTAGCTTTCGCTGAATGATCTGGTATTTTTTTTCATCACTAATTTAACTTCCTACTTCTGCCTACAGAATAAGGCTTTACATTACAGACAACAACTACAGACCTTTTTCTCAATCCCCATTTGCAAGAGATTAATCTTATTTAATTGCAACTCACTGTTTCAATCAAAACTCTGGAATAATTGAGTGAAGGCTGTTCAGTTCTGTGAGTATAAGTTAAGAAAACCCTCTTTATTCACAGTGTGACACACAGAACTGTTCAGGTATATACAGAAGAGAAGATTCTGAACCTACAAGATCCTGAAGCATGTGGGCAGAAAAGTGTACAAAAGACAACAGAGTCTTTGTTATCTGTGGGCGGAGCATCATAGATTCAACAGACATCATATTCCTGTAAATGCCCTTCAGTCCTATGAAACAAATGATCTAATCGCGCTCTTATGTTTACAATTGGTACATATTCATTATTGATGTGTGTTCTTTTTTTTCCAATAAGCTGTCACCTCGACAGGAGAATGATCAACAGAGATTTTATTGTACAGTGTGTACTTACTTTTTTCTCTTCTGAGGAACGGCTCGTCTTCTGCATTTGTCTCTTAAGCAGCATAAATAACCTCAAGTCAGATAATGTCTGATCACAATCTCATCACCCAAAATGTAGCTTAATGGAAGGTAATGAATCAATGAGACAAGAATGAGAAACTTTTTAAAAGTGCATGTCCCAACATAGGATAGCAAATTCTTCCGGACAAGACTAGTCTGGATTTCAAAGCTGAGGTTTTTCAGCTTAAAAACTGCGGACCCCTTGCTCGTCACGGTTTGTTCATTTTATTTACTCTTGAGACACCCGATCTTACTGATCACTTAATTGTCAAACCCTTCATGAGTTACATCAGGTACACTCAAATGACAAATTACACATCGTGGACAGAGATGATAAAGACTTGAAAAGAGAAGGAAAAGAGGATGTCTGTACCAAGCTGGAGCAAAGATCCCTGAATAGAAGGGGAGGATCAGATCCACCACTTATCTATTTAAAGGGATGTCCAAACATATATTTACTTGGGCTTTTTTAGCACACCTGCAGACAGTCATGTGACTTTAACAAGTTTAATGACAACCATAGTCACTGACAAATGACTAAACGCTACTGAATTTTCCCTGCATTCAGTATAATATAGTCATAATAACCATTATTGTTGCCTTTTGATTTAATTCGTTTAATTTCTACAGCAGACAACTCTGATTTTACATATTAAGCTATAGCCCATGCACTCCACCTCTTTTCAGTCTCTCATACACTTTCTCTATTTTCTTTGAATAATATCGTCTCCCCACTTTTTTTTTCTTTCCCTGACTATTACAGAAGTTTCTGTCCCATCAAAGAACCCCATTTCCCCAGAAAGTTGAAAAAGATGAAAGGATAAGAACAAGAAAAGGGGACAAAAGAGAGAGGTGTTGAGTTACACTCCTGCCCCGCTGAGAGTGTCCATGAAAGAGTTTGGGCATGGGAGAGATGGACGAGACAGAGAATGACAGAAAGACTTGCAGAGATAGGCGAGACAGAATGAAAGGATGAGTGCTTCTGAGTCAGACTGGTATCAACTCAGACACACATACACAGAAACTTTCATCAGCTTTCATGGATATAGCCTGAAAATACATTCTCTAAACACACCCACTGAAGAAAGCGGTCCTCCGAATGAGCTTTCCCTTCCTCCCTGTGGTATTCCTCCCTGTTGGCATTTGGTTGTTGTTCTCTCGTAATCTCCGTCTCCCTCCCACCATTCTGCATCTCCGGCTGTGTCTCAACTTGCCTTGCATGCACTTAGATATTTCAGCCCCAGGGTCTATCGCTCAGATAAAGGGAGAGTGCAAGAAGAGCAAGAGAATTTTTTCAGAAAGGTGCTGCGGGATATACTCACGCAGGGCGACAAAAGTTCATTTCACATACTCATTTGCACATACTTGTGCTCTAATACAAACAAGCAGCAATGAATACACACTCATACCCTGACTCATACACCCACTGTCAGTCACTCATTTGCTCCATTCCTCACAAACTGTTCCACGTTCCTTTAACGTTCCTGCTCTCGGCCATTCACAGAAAGCCAAAGGCTTTGTCATGTCTCTGAACCAGCAATTCCCGTTTACGCAAGGAGCATTTTTACACCCTAAACCTCAAATGCATACACAGGACACTCCTCTTGCACACACACACACACACACACACACACCTGAAAGTGACAAAAGAGCGGATATTTACAACCAGATCTGGTTCTTCTGTTTCAGCTTCCAGATGAAGTAAAATAGATTAATTGACACAGTTTCAAGCATATAATGTTATATCAATACACAGTTGAAAATTAAACTCCCAAGTGTGCAAAATTAGGCGGTGAGGAAATAAATCTGACCCACGTAAAGCTTTACTTCCTCCAGTGTTTTTTTTTTTTTTTCTCTGTAGTGACACTTTATGAATGTAACCAAGTCAGGTTTATTTCCCTAGACATGGTAATCCCAACCCTGTGCAATTACAATCTGTAATGTAGCTATTATGGCAATTATTGAAAATAGAGCTGTCAGGGAAACCAACGCTCTGTTCACATGCTGTTGAAACTCACACACATCTTGGGCTTCGGTATGACTGAAGTTAACCTTAAGGTCAATTACAAACCTCTTTGCCATGCAGGGTCCTAGCCTTATTAAATCCATTCCTTTTTTTCCTCTTGACTCTCCATATAATCCCATTTTCTCCTTCTTTGCCAATCCTCAAAACCTCTCTTTTCCCACCGCCACACACACCTCACACCATCCCACCCTCCCCATCCACCACACTGCCACCTTCAGCACCATTAAATCTTCCCGTGTGTTCCCTTTCCTACCCCCCCCTCGCATGTGTTTCCAATTTCAGCCACGCTGCTCGGCTCCAGTCTGACCTAATTCTCCTGGACCTGCCCCAACCGCAGCAAGCCACCATGGCAAGCAAGGTAGAGATCAGAGGTCAAGGGGTGCCAGCAGGTACAAGAGAGTCTCTGATGGACAGTTCTGTCATTCCTCCACACAGCCACACAGTGGGAACTTTCCTCATTTCGCAATGCATCGTTCACACCTGGCCAAACTTTCAAACTCGATGAGGTCGCCAGGGCCTGAAATTGGATTTCAAAGGTCAGAGGTGATGAGTTCAGAGCACTTATATTCCCACACAAGAGACAGGCTACATGCTCATCACTCACAGTACAGTTGAGTGAGCAAAAAGATGTCCTGATAACCTGGCGGACGTGTGCTATTTCAGCAATGCATAGAGACTTCACCAAATGAGAGGTGGCAGTGAGGGATTTATGAGCTGCAGAAGGAGGTTCTGGTTTGAGGAAGGCCTTGATTATGGGAATAGTAGGCTTTTCCCCCCCCGATTTGTCTGATGGCTGATTAGAACCAGGTTTAACTGTAAGGGAAATTAAAAAGGGACTAAAGAGGGAGTCAGGGTGACTGGGTGCAACTTTTTACTCTTTCTGGTGCATAAGCATTCTGTCTGCTGAGTTTATAATAGTGAATAGAGGGCATATCATAAACCACAAGTTTTTATTACCTTGATGCATTCAACATTCCTGTCTCGCTTTCCCTCACCATGAATATCTCCCCGTTTCGAGGTTCTCAATCAACACTTTCTCATACGTATTCCTTCCTTCATGCAAAATATGTAGCTTAATAAAGATAAAATCTATGATGCAATTACATTTATGATACAAGGGCAATTTCTGTCACCACTTCATATTGGTGGCTAAAGCTGGCTGATTTTTTTACAAGGCCAAACCATAATGGCATTTTGTCTGCTCAGCAGAAATAACCAAAACCAACTATGTAGTCAGTTGTGCTTGTTTGTCTCCATCTCCCTGAAGACTCACTTGGTCTGACCACTGTCTAAGTTTCTAATGAACATTTCCCAGGAATCGGATAAGATCTGAAATCTGCTCAGCTTTTTTTAGTGCCTTGTTTTTCACTCTGAGAACCTGTGGCTTTGCTCAATTACAGCTCTGTTACAATGCAATGAAAGGGTTTAATTAAGCAATATTCAAAATATATTTTCCACTTAACTACGAATGGTTTGTTTGTAGGATTTTCTCCTATGCATGGACAGTGCTTACAGAATCCTTATTTCATGAACTTCTAAACATAGCACATCCATTGGGTGGGTGGGTGGTCTTTGGGTGTTGGGGGCTTTGGCAGGAGTTACTTTCACACCACCATTGTGTTATGTAATATGATTGGAGTTCGTTGACAAGTCGTATCATGTTTAAAACTGTTTTCTTCTCCTGTGGAAATATGCCATTTCAGACGTGAATACGTTGTTTAGTTTCGGTCGAGCGGTTGGTAACAGGCAGCACACATGGTCAGGATTTTTGCACGTCATGGGGACCATGCTCCAAAGCTTTTCTGAAACTTTGACTCATCTCACTCAAGATTTTCCAGTCAGATCTCATTTTCCAGTGCAGGTAATGTTGAGTAAACACTCCCCCAATCCACCCCCCTGAGGAAACACTCATAGCTTTGATGAGTCGACTCAATTGTCTTCGCGTGAGTCCACTCTACCTTCACTAAGTACCTGTGCATTCCAAAAAAAAAAAAACATGACTTTTCAATAGTTAATTCCTGCTGGAATGTTTCGTGTATATAGTATACACTAACCATTAGATACAGTTGTGGTCAGAGGTTTACATGCATTCATCATATACATGAATGTCACTGCAATATTGGGCTTATTTTTATTATTTATTTGAACTGTTATTTTTCTGGCGAAGAATACATCTTTATACAGCATACATCTTTAATAGATTAAAACAAGAATTTGGTGCACACGTTTTTAATTATTTTGAATTTTCTGAAATGATCAGACCAAAATGTCTTTTAATTTGCCAAGGCCTCATAACTTCCTGTTATTGATCATGACTGACTACAGCTGGTAGCTTCTCTGTGCACAACATAAAAAAGGTTTGTTTTACAAGTTCAAGTTAATGGGAGGGGTAGCATCTTTGCCAAGCCCTGGAAGAAGAATCAAACTATCACCTTCAGCGGAGAGGAAATAGGTTTGGATGGTCAGGAACCATCAAGGCACAGGCCTGACATGAACTGGAAGTGGCTGGAACACTGACTGAGAGGCTCCATCCAAGAAAAAAAGCCTATTCTACAAAATTGACACCTTCAAGCTCAAATAAAGTTTGCAGCTGCAACGTAAAAGCCTTCTGGAGGAAAGATTTATGGTCAGATGGGACAAACATTTGAGATGTTTGGCCACAATGACCAGAGTTACAGAGGAACACTGTAGCACCTGTTAAGCATGGTGGTTTAGGCATCATGATCTGGTTCTGTTTTGCTTCCAGTGGAACTGGTGCATTGCACTAAGTGAATGGAATAATAAAGAACTTCAGAATTCTTCAGCAGAACCTCAAAACATCAGCAAGAAACTTGGTTGAAACTTGGAAACAATTGGGTATCCAACAGTACAATGACCCCAACCACACTGCTCAACCTCAAAGCTGATTGTAGAATGGATAAAGCAGGCAAACATTAAGCTTAAAACAAGTCCTGACCTTTAAAGTCAGGTCCGTGCCAGGAGACCCACAAATTTAATTGAACTCTACCAATTATTCCAAGAAGAGTGGTCACATGTCCAACCAGAATTCTGCCAGAAGCTTGTTGCTGGCTACCAAAAGCATCTGGTCAAGGTGAAACTTGCTAAGGGACATTTGACCAAATATTAGGTGAAATGTATGTATAATTGTGATCCATTGTTGATTTCTGAAAACCCAAATTAAAGATGTATATTGCACAATCATTCTTCCCCACAAAAACAACAGTTCAAATAAATGATGACTGCATGTAAACTTCTGACCACAACTTTATATATATATATATATATTGTATAAAAACTATGTACTATAAAAAATGAGAATATTGTGAAAAAGTGCTTTTTCTATGATTTAATTCTAAAAGGAAAGCTTTCGTATATTCATTACACATAAAGTGAAACAGTTCAAGCCTTTTTGTCATAATTGTGATTATTATGGCTTTATAGTCCATAAAAATCCAAAATCCAGTATCTCAAATTATTAGAATATGTCTAAACTAAAAAGGATTTATGATACAGAAATGCCCTCCGTCTGAAAAGTCTGTTCATTTATACATTCAGTTCTTCGTTGTTGCTCCTTTACCATGAATTATTGCATCAGTGCGGCGTGGCATGGAGGAGATCAGCTTGTGGCTCTGCTGCGGTGTTATTGAAAGCCAGGTTGCTTTGAATTGAAAAAATGCTTGGCACATTTTATATTAAAATATATTAGAATATATAAAATGTTCACTTTCTTCAATAACTGATGGAAAAACTGCACTTTTCCCATTATATACTGTTGATGGTTGATGGTTACATCAAACCTTCAGACAGTGGAACGGGACTTTATGCTGTTTCTCATTGCAGCCTGTGTAATGTCTTGTTTAAGTTCAAGGTCAGAATTGTTCATAACTAAGACACACCCCTATTTTTCTCAAACGCTGCCTTATGTATGTAACTCTTACAGAGTCCCTACAGACACATAAAGTCTACAGTTATGTCTGCGGTCTGAGTAATTCAGTTCAAGTTGCATGTGCACTTAAGTATGAATTGAGTTTAAATCTGTCTTTTTTGTTACTAATTTTCTTTTTTTTTTTATTGGTTATGATTTTGTCACTATGTAAACAACAATACCAGTTGTACTAGCTAACAGTCTTTTGTCTCTCAGGTTATGAATTATTGCAGATGTTTTTTAACGGTGCTTTAAACTGCTATGGATAAAAGCACCTTCTAAATTCCTCAGGAATTTAAAAAAAAAAAAAAAAAAGGACAGTTTATAATTTAATCAAGAACATTTGTAATGTTTTGGAACTTTAAGCAAATCCTGTGTAAATCTGTGGCTTTTTCAACACTGGGAACTTTGATCGTAGATGTGATAAGGATCTTCTTCTTTCCCTAACGCTCTTCAATCCCGACCAAATGAATTAACTGGCTGTCGTATTTACTCAGAGAGAACACTAGACCACTGATCTTTGTGGATATCCCCAAAATAGCAAGTACTTGATGTATTATCTGGACAGTGTTTTAAAACATGCAGACCTGATTAATTCTATGGACATAAAATCCTTCCTACACACACACACATTTTCTGTGTAACACATTGTAAACGTTTCTGACCGACGGTATGGAGTTTCAGCGGTCGGCTTTCTGTTTAAACCACTCTGGCAATTAGCGAGGGATAGACTTACAGTACATCCATCTCACAAAAAAAAGAGAGAGAGAGAGAGAGAGAGAGAGAGAGAGACGTTCAACGAGAAGGAGAACTTTCTTCAGCCCTTTATATCTGGCCATCCTGTGGGACAGGGTGTGTGTGTGTGTGTGTGTGTGTGTGAGAGAGAGAGAGACAGAGAGAGAGAGAGAGAGAGAGAGAGAGAGAGAGAGAGAGAGAGAGAGAGAGACAGAATACGGAATGTGTGTGTACACGTTTGCTTGTTTTTGCGTGTGTGGGATGTGGGATCACTTATGAGTGAGTAATGAGTGCACGTGTGTATTCTACGCCACTGCACTCTTTGTTCATGCATATAATCGTAGTATTCCTCCTCATTCATGCGAGTGTGTGGTATGAGGAAGAGTGAAGAAAGCAGGAGAGAGAGATAGAGGTGAAATAGAGAGAGAGTGATTTAGCCTAATTACGGGATCTTGGTGAACCCTGCCTTAGCTTTGCGGCTTTTTGCTTAAGCTGACTGTAGATCTGCTGTAGCTGTGACTAATCCTGACTGCCATGATTTAACAACCACCTGACAATACAATTTCCCCTGAGGAACTGGGCCAATCAAAAATAGGCTTTTTTTCTTTGTTACATTAAGAAAAGAAAAGGAAATATTGGTACCTGGTAATTGTTCAATTTCATCCATAAACGTTTAATTCCAAGACTTAAAAACAAATTCCAGTTATTACACTGGAAGAAATATTTCTGTGTCTTTGAGAAACGAGAAAGTTTCACAGTAGATGTTTGCCCAACTTCTCAACACTCTAGAAAAGTTGTCCACAGGTACTGTACACATTCCTGAAGGTTTTGCTGTATTCTACAACATATTCCTGTCTGAAAAAAAAAAGTTGTACAGATATACAGCTACATACAAGAACCTTTAACCAAAAGCTTCATATGAGCCTTTAACAAAAAACAGAGTCCAAGTAACTTTAGAGTTCCATTATACAGGGTGTCTGAAAAGTCAGGAACCAACAGGAATGCGGCTGAGAAAATGTGTTGAGCGTACCGGTGAGCAGTAGCACATCAATTGTAAATGATAATTAGAAAACAAAGTATGTGTGGTTGTACTCTTATTGGTTCTTGCCTAAAATTTACATTGGTTAGAGCTTGAATTAAAATTTTTTACAAACACATCGCCATTTCCCAAAAACGTTGGGATAAAACATGAATAAAAACAGAATACAATGATTAGCAAATCCTTTCTGATCTTTATTCGTTTGAACACAATACAAAGACGAGACGTTTACTGTCCACACTGATATTGTGTTTTGTCAACATACACTCAATCTTTTCTACTAACTTGGTGCCTGCAACACGTTCCAAAAATGTTGGAACAGGGGCAACTAAAGACTGGGAAAATTTCAGAATGCTCCAAGAACACCTGTTTGGATCATTCCACAGGTAAACAGGTTTGATGGTAGAAGGTTATCGTGTCATGACTGGGTATGAAAGGGACATGGTCGAAAGGTTCCGTCGTTCACAAGCAAGGATGGGGCAAGGTTCACCGCTTTGTGAAAACAGAGCAAACATGGGCAAACAGTCCAGCGGTTTAAAAAGAACATTTCTCAATGTACAACTGCAAGTTGCAAGGAATCTGCAATCTTTAATATCATGAAAAGATTCAGACAATCTGAAGAATCTCTGCACGTAAGAGACAAAACTGAAAACCAACCCTTAATGCCAGTGACATTTGAGCCCTGAGGTGGCACTGTGTTAAAAACTGGCATGATGTAATTACATGATCTCAGGGACACCCTGGAAAACCATTACTGTAAACAGAGCGATGAACTGTGTTTACAAATACAGAGCGAAAGCCATGTTTCAACAACATCCAGAAACGCCGCTGACTTCTCAGGGCCCGAGCTCATCTGAGATGGACTGACACGGAGTGGAAAAGTATGCTGTGGTCTGACGAGTCCACATTTCAAATTGTGTGGCACACGAAGAAGCACGAAATACAACAATGGAGACCCCGGATTGTTGAGCAACTCAAGTCGTATGTCAAGCAAAAATGGGAAAGAATTTCACTTGCAAAACTTCAGTTCCCAAACACTTACTGAGTGATGGAAAAAGAAAAGGTGATGGAACACAGCGGTAAGCATGCCCCGGCCCAACTTTTTGTTTGGAACGTGTTTCAGGAGAAGTCTAAATTTATAAATAGAACCAAAAAGCTTATCAGTTTCAACAGTAAATATCTTGTCTTTGTATTGTATTCAATTGAATATAAGATCTGAAAGAATTTTTTTATTTATGATTTACACATGATTCACATTTATGATTTTTGTCTGTTTTGGAATCGTCCAACTTTTTTAGAATCATAAGAAAGTTTAGACAACACATTTGCAATTTCTTTATGGTTTTCAGTCTACCAAATTCTTGTTTAATATAGTAGTAGTGAGTCAAGGAGCTTGGGCTAGTGGAGCAATCAATCTAGAGCGTCATTATATATTTAAAGGTGCTTTCACACTGACATTGTTTAGTCGAGTTGTATGGAACCCTAGCATGTTCTCCTCTTCAGTAAGGTTCTTTAAGAAGGTGAGAACACAGGAATCACACTCAGGTCTATGAGCATCTGTACAGTAAGTGACCTGGTCTCAGTCTGCTTCCAAATGAGAAAATGATAGAGCTTGAACGTAGGAAGTGGATCAAACGTACTGTGGGTTTTGGTTTGAAGCATTTTTTTCAGTCAAGAGACGCAAGCTGAGACAAAGGCCAGAAAAGTCACGCTTCAGAAATGCCTCGTGTTCTGGAGATTTGGAACAAAAAGGGAAAATAAACACTGGTGTGATACAGAAAATCCTTTAAACTAGTTATTTATAGAATCATGTAATCATTTCTATAGAGCCGGCTCTGTGTTCTCTGTGTTCGGGTGACTTTTGTGATTTCTACGCAAAGGTTTGCTTGGTACGGTAAAGGTTTGTTTAACTTTCTCTGCTGTGCATTTCTGAACCACACCAAATAGCGAAGGAAACAAAAGGATCCCTTTCAAGTGTGAAAACACCCTTGAAGAGTTTAAACTTCGAGTTACTGGTGGAAAAATGGCAAAATATGATTGTGTTTCAAAAAGTAACAGCAAATTGCCAGTATATCATGAAACGAACACCCACGGCGTTTGATCCTCCCGCTCAGGGAAGTTAAGATCTTTTGAGAAGGTGTTGACATCGCCCAGTTGATGGTGTTGGATTGGACACCGTATACAGATTAGCTGCGCCATAGAAAAGCAGCGAACAGTAATCCGATTTTTGTGGTCAGATGGTGTGAAACCTCGCGAAATTCATAGAAGAATGCTGCAACAGTATGGAGATGCCTGCGTTGGCGTTCTTCTCCTTCATGATAACGCATGCCCTCATACGGCCACAGTCACTCCTGACACCATTTGGAGATTGAGATTTCAGATATTCCAGCGTCCTCCATGCAGCCCTGATCGTACTTCTTCTGATTATCATGTGTTTGGACCAAGATTTGGGAGTGATGGCGAGGTCAAGGAAGCAGTGCTTTCCCCGCTGAACATTTTTTTCTGATGGGATAAAGAAGCTGGTGCAACAGTGATTAGGTAGAAAAATGACATTTCATTTGTATCTCTAATTAAATTGCATATTTAAAAACACCCTCGAATTTTCATAGCAGGAGCGATTGGCATCACAGTTTCCTGTACCAGACTTCCTCCCAGAAAACAGAACACCAACAGGGTGGATGAAGAAGAAC
>JAOVYU010000031.1:27098805-27109375 GCA_025674565.1 Synodontis membranacea | reverse complement strand
CCCCCCCCCCCCCCCCCCCCCCCGGTCTTCTCAGGGTGATATTGGGTTTCCACCAGTGTAGCGCGTTATGCTGAGGACAAACTGTTTTATTTTTGTCTTCCTTGGCATACTGGTTCCTTCCTTAGTTCTTGCCACTGAGTTTTGATTGTAATACTCTAAAATGTGCCAAGGTTCAGTTTATTCATTCCATCTTTTGATTTAGCACTTTGAAATCCCGACCATGAAGAACGGTCCTGAGCTCGCCACCAGGTTCTACAAAGAGCTCACCGATATCCAGGTATGTCACCACACACTTCCGCTCCTGTTACAAGGATTCAGTTTTGTATATACAGTCGTTCATTTCTGTCCTGCAATGTTTTTTTTTACTCGCAGTACGGACGCATGAGGAGGGACTGGGCGCCAGTCGTCGTCGCCTGATTGGACCCCTTTCCTCCAGTCACTTGCCTGAACCATGGGTCCTCTTGACGGTCCATATTTCCAGCTGTAGCTTTGTTTCCTCTTGTGTTGTGTGTAGGGACACCAAAAGTTTTATTGTTCAAAATAACCACTTTAGTGAACGGTTCATTGGAAACCTGTTACTGATCAACCGGTAAGGAAAACGGCAAAAAAAAAAAAAACACCACCATGACACCTTTAACACTCATGTATGTTCATCTGAAAGAAAAGTATTTTCATTTTGTAATAAATTAATCCAGACTTGACGGTGCATAGTGGTGTGTAGCAATAGCGCGTTCGTGATGTTAAAACTTCGAAGGACAATTTATGCAAATAACGTATGTAGAAATATCACAGGGTGCAATAAGATGAGATTGTTGTCTTGTAGAACGGTTGCTGATTTTGTTTGGGTTTTTTTTATGAGTGAGCTAACTTTAGCTGCTATCACTACTGTTTCTGTGAGTTCTATAAAGGTTTAGACTAGTTGTAAGTCGTGCTCATCGATCTGGTATGTTTAAAATCGTCCAATTCTTAAATATATTCTTATTATTAACATATAGTTGTGTAAACAAAAAAAAAATAAGCAAAGGGTCAGAATCAGATCTCGATGTTTTGTAGTTGTGTAATTGCAGTGAAAATAATTGTTCCGAAATTTAGCAAAGTAACGGCAGCATACAGAGCTCTCCAAAAATATTGGCCCCCTTCCTGAACCAGAGTTTTTGTTTTTCTTCCTCTTCGTCGTTTTTTTTTTTTTTTTTTTTTTTTTTTTTTTTTTTTTTTAAAGGAAATTATCTGTAAACATAACTTAATATTTTGAGCTTAATCATACTGGGACATTGTGCTTTTGGAGAGGAAAAAAGTTTACATAAATCACTATACACTCCTTTTTCCCCTCTAAAAATTATTGGCACCCGTAAAGCTCGGGGTGGGTTTTTTTTGGGGGGGTTGAGGAAGATTTTTCAAGGTTCAAGGTAGCTTTATTGTCATTTCAACAATATACATGGTACAGTACACAGTGAAATGAAATTACGTTCCCCAGGACCATGGTGCTACATAAAGGACAAGGACTATGTAGACATAGGTGTGTCTACAGCAACCAACACACACTCCCAATTGCATTATTGTATTTATTTTTTTGTTCTAAATAGAAATTTAAATTGCATTATGTAATGTAAATTTTTTTTTTTTACACACTCATTGTTGCACCTTTATTTTTTGACCATATGTGAAGGGTGCCAATAATTATCCTGGAGTGTACTTTGTAATTATTGTAGCCAGCAAAACAAATTTTCATGCTCCGTAAATGTATATGGAAATATAGTGAAATGATGACCTCGAGACAGAACACCAGATTATCACTCCTGAATGAAAGTTATATTACCATTTATTCAGAAACACGACGTGGACTTTATAGATACCTGCTGAACATGTGTGTAATAAATGCTTCTGTGATATCTATAAGATAAAGGTACAAATTGTGCAGCTTTAAAGTTCATTTGGTGATGTCGAATCATAGAAAGCACTCCGTGACGTCTCTGCAATAAAACATGATGACGATGATGAAGATTATCTAAACAAGTCCTTCATACTGAGCGTCACTGCACTAGCTTACGGTACATGGTACATCTTGATTAACTTTTTTTTTTTTTTTTTTTCTCTCTGTTTTCATTTTTTTTTATTCAAGAAATGAACCCCGTTTTGTTAGTGTTGGCTTTAAATTTGTTTATTCTCTCTCTTTTTTTTTCCTTTAAAGCAGCCTCCTTGTCTTTCTTTCTCCTAAGTGCCTGACTCACTTTAGACCATTTTCATTCACTTTGCATGTGTTTCTGCATTAAGATCTTCATTTCCACGTGCTCTACAGTATGTGTGCCGTGAATGAGTCGGGATGGTCGGCCGTCGTACTTCGTCTTGCAGTTACTGAGTTTTTACAATAAAAGTGCATAAAAAAGTACGAGGTTGTGTTTATTTTGCTGCAAATGTAACCAATTGTGTTCTTAAACAATATCACATTTCTGTATTTAATTTTCTGTCATGCAGAACATTAATAATTGTTCATAATCTCATTCCTAGCCGCACAGAATCGACTTCTTTAGTTAATAAATCATGCCTCTTTAAAGGCAAGTCACTGGATTAAATAAAAGTTTTTCTTTTCTAAAAAAAAAAAAAATGTTCTGAAAGGATTGATTTTGTAGTCTGAATCATGGGTAGTGCTAGCTCCGTGGTTAAGACACTGGACTATTGATGGAAAGGTTGTTAGTTCAAATCCCAGATTCACCATAACTGCCACTGCTGGGCCCTTGATCAAGGCCCTTAACCCACAACTGCTCAGTTATATAAAATGTGATATATGTAAGTCGCTCTGCCAAATGACTTAAATATAAATATCAGAAAACCGCACTATGTGATGATGTAAAGAATAAAACTGTTGTGCTGTTAAAAGTTTCTTAAAATATAGAGGACATCCTTTGCCATTTGATTCAGGTTACCTGTTTGCTAAATCTAGCTAGCTAACATAACTGCAGTGTACCGTAACATGCTAGCTAGCTCTCTCAGATATGATGTGTTAGCTTGCCCTAGCATAAAGCTATCCCTGGTTAAATGTTTTAACGACCCAGGTTAGGGTTTCATCTTGACTAGAAACATTTTGCACACGTTTACCTCTATGTTGGAAAAAAGCTAATGGGCTGGATAACTAGCAAGCTAGCAAGTTTTATTTCTGATCGTCTATGAACGTGCTATGCTAGCTAGCGCAACTTAAAAGGACTCGATGAAACAGTTTGTGATTTGCTAGCTAGCTATGTGGTGGGTGACTTGGTTGACTAAGGTGCTGTTTGTGTAGTATTTCTTTTTAGCAATCTGTATGAAAAGTCAAGATATTTTTGAAACATAATCATTAAAATACTTAAGCAAGTTTTATTATTTTGGTAACATCTCATTCCTGATACTTCATTTTCCTCAAGTTGATGAAAAATGTACACTTTAATATCACGCAACTCTGTTGTACGAGCACATTCACCCCACCCCTACCCCATGAAGAATTTGGAATATTCCAATAAGTCACATGTTCATCTGAATTTCCTGAAGATCGTGAGAAGAAAGGACATCCCATGTACTAAAATTACACAAATTATAGATTGAAAGTAAATTAACAATTTCTAAAAAAAAAAAAGTAAATTATACAAGTGGCCTTAATGTCTTCATGCCATTAGCGTGAACCACATTTTATGTATTTGCTTATTCGGTGCCAAATAACTCGACCCTGTTACTTTACACCTTAAAAGATAAACACCATCTGTCAGCACTGAAACTTTAACTCCAACCCTGGTTCATTTCTTTTCATGAATTTGTTGTGAAGCTAATGGGAAGCCACATGCCTAAGGTGACCATACGTCCTCTTTTTTTTTTTTCTTCTTTATGGGAAGTAAAAGAATGTGTCTGGGACAGGATTTCTAAATCGTCAAAAATGTCTGGGATTCGGCTTTTGGTTTCTACAGTCTCCATTCATTTTGCAGGTGTCCATCTGCCCCATGCTGCCATCCTGCCCCCAGTTTCCTCTTTTATTATTATTATTATTATTATTATTAAATTGCTGTCTAAAAAGATACAAGTATAGCTATGAATGAAAGAATATTGTCATAATCATAACCATGATATCATCAAGCAGGTAAGTATTATGATTGGCACATTTCTAGATGAAAGACCTCCAGGAAAGTCCATAAATCACATTAAAAAGTGGCTTCTTAATTTACGTAAATATCAAATATCAGCATTAGATTTAACATCCCAGTCCACTTTCATGTCTCTACTCAGGTTTGGAAGTGTCCTCTTCGAACACGGCGAGGGTTCTCTCGCCCACTGGGTTGTAGACGATAGCATCCACTTCTCCTCCGCTGTTAGCAGATTTCTGGAAGTGGATCTCCAGCAGGTCCTGCAGGTTGTCCTTCTCCATCACAGGCGGGATTCCTGTCAGCAGCACCGTCTTAGAGCAGGTCCTGTTACACGTCTGAGGGGAGGGATTACAGGAAAGGTGGGACTTTTAACCCTTTTCTGCTGCTCAACAGTCTAATACTCTACTATACTGTACTACAGAGATCATGTTTCTAATGTTAGCAAAGTCGAGCACACTGATAGAATTTATTTCGTGATAATGAAAATAACCAGGACAGAAGGAGAAGACGCCGCATCAGAGCAAAACTAAGTCAAGATAAGAGATTACTAACATTAAATCAGGAGGAAGTGGCAAGGCAACTGTTATTATGCCTTTTATACTAAACAATGCCTTTTATCTTAAATCCATCAGATAAAGGCAGTAAAGTTCAACATAGCCAATGAAGAAATACAATGACATCATTAGAAATATATCCAGATGTGTACGGTGAATGCAGATGCAGATTTTCATTTCTTAGAAGAGTCGACTATTGTCCTTGTACATGTCTGCTCTTTCCGAGTGCCCTTCTATTTTGAGTATGAGATTATGGAGCTTAACAATGTCAAGAACATTCAGATTTTATTTCTTTTTAACAAAAAGAATTATCAGTGAGATAGAATGCCACTGCTTATCAACGTTACCCTCATAGCTCCAGCACTAAACTACAAACACTGAACACATCTTGGCTGATCAGCTTTTTTTTTTTTTTCTTCTTTTTTTTTCTTTTTCTTTTACTATTCCTTAAACATAAGAGTTGCTTAATTTCCCAACTGTGGCTCTCACAACCTTCTGATTCCTACCACATGATCTTAACAATTAATCATTCACTGCTCACTGATTATTTTTTAAGGAAACACTACTTTTGGGAACACATGCAAGCTCATCCCCAAATGAGCCCATAGTCGGTAATAAGTGTGGATTAAAGTGTGAACTATATCAGCATGTGTGTGGTATTACTGCGCTTTTTGTATTACAGTGTCCATTTAGCAAAATCTGGCTTTTTATAATGAAAAAACGAACACAAGAGCTGTCTATCATGTGACTTTGTCAAGATTGAGCCTGAGAAACTGGCTGTTTTTGTCATTTTGGTACTGTTTTTGTACGAAAAAAGATCCCCAAGAGTGCTGCAGATCCCCAAAATTAATCTGCGATAGGAATGTTGTGTGCATTAAAGTTCCTTCTCACCTTGAGAAGCGTGATCTCGCCGTTGAGAAAGGGTGTGACCTTCACCCTGCATCTCTTTCCTCTGTCCATCTCAATCTCATGCATCTGTTTATCTGTAAGACCCTTGGCAACTAGGGGAAGAGAGCAAGATGCTGTGTTTGGATACACAAAGACATCCATTCACCAAATCCCAAACTTCACATTATTATATTTTACTTTAAAATTCCTAACAATCCCCAAAATCTATTTGTCACATATACATTACAGCATCGTAAAATTCTTTTCTTCACATATCCCAGGAAGCTGGGGTTTAGAGCACAGGGTCAGCCATGACACTGTGTCCTTGGAGCAGAGAGGGTTAAAGGCTTTAGAATATACACACTGTTGCTGTCTAGGAAGGTGATGACCACGTTGCCAGAATCTTCCAGCATGACTACTTCCTCCACCTCGCCTCCTCTGTTTCTTGACTTGGAGAAATGAATCTCCAGCTTGTCCAGGATACGCTCCGTGCTCTCTTTCTTGGGAAGGTTGGAGACAAGGATGCGGCGAGGACAAACCTGAGTGTCCATCTAAAGCATAACGAGAGCAAGAACAATTTGAAGAAAATCAGATTTAAACAGTGACCCCAACTGTAGACGATCAGGCAAGACGTGTTCTGCACTGGAGCTATAATGCTGATGTAGCTAGTAAAGGAAGTCGCCCAACAATCTTTTCCATAAACATGTCATAGTCTTCATGTGCTTGATTTAAAATTAAGCTTCACAAATCCATTTTGAATATTCTGTTCTTGTGAATAGCTTTTGATAGTTCCAAGATGCACCACAATTCCAACATTAAACACTGGGAGGCGGAGCCTATGTGGTTGGCTGACATCAAATTCTCCTGGAAAAAAATAGCAATTTCCAAGATGGCACCTTAAGAACCGTTTCAGCATTTAGTTACGTGCCGAAATTCAGTTCACTTTGCTGAACAGAATGCCACTCTCTCTATCCACATTCTTGATTTAACCCTGAAGTGGGTGTGGCCTAAAGTATAAAGTTTTTTTTTTCTTTCTTTCTTTTATTTATTTTCTATGAATTCGAGTTCACAATTGGTCTTAACTAGAAATGTGTGTAGGACTTTTTAAAAATCCTGCATATTATTTTTGCTTGTACTTACCTGTAAGATCCATCCATCCATTATCTACGCCACTTATATGTTAAGGTTTGAAAAAAAAAAAAAAAAACATCCTACTCGTGTGACCTTCGTTGCTTTCTACAGGACAAGATACACACCTCACTAAACACCTCAACCAGATGCCATGTGAAACTTTCAGACAAGCTTTGTTGCTCCTCCTGTGCGTATCTGTATTCTACGTCATCGCTTTCATGTTTAATGTTTACAGATGACAGTAAATCAGGCTCCACATGTTATAACTGATGATCTCGATGAAGAATGAAAGATGTTGGATTAGTTGGACTTCCGTTAGCAATGTTAGGATCAAAGCTCCAGTGCAGGAGTAAAGAAGGGATCAATCATTGGACACAGTGGAGAATTTGGAAACGTATAGTTTGCTGAGACATTTTGTTAAATGCAGAAGTTTAGAGATCTTGTGGTACCTCAACACTTGCTGGTACGAGAAACTGCATGGGCTCGGCTCGCACGGTGATGCTACAGTCCCCGAGCTGCACCTCGTGCTGCTTCAGAGCCAGGATCTTTTCAGCAACTGTGTAGCAAAACCAAGAAACAGGCAGAGGCATGATTATACAATAGCTAACATGCACTTATTCCCATAAAGTCAATTGACCTGAACTCTAAATACCTTCTTCCTCCTCAAAGGTGATAAATGCCGTGCCTCCCTCCATGGGATACACGATGCAAGGTTTCACATCAAAGTTCAGCGCATCAGTTCCTTTATCCGTTTTGCCATTAAATACCACTTTCTTCTCCGGCACTGCAGTGGACACCTAAAGAGCAAATGTTATTCGTAAACTGTTTTTTTTAATTTTTTATCTTAATTCAGAAGGTCAGTTTTCTTCTTCCCTACTCATCCGCAACACTATAAATAGCAATAAATCAATTACTGTCTCTTATTATTTACTGGTAAACTTCCCCATACCTCAGTCTGCTGTTTCAAGCTCTGTTGGGTTTCGTGTGTTTTTTCCAACTCCTGCTGGATTTTCAGAAGATCTTTACTCAGTTTGCTCTCCTCCATTCTGAGATCTGCTAGTCTTTCCTACACAGAGGATATAGGAGAAGGTGTTAATATTTAATCCACATCATTCCTTTGGTCCATAATGTACATCATCTTAAGCTTGTGCTGGATGGTTAAGTTGAAAAAAATGAAATAATTTGCAGCTAGTTACAAATGAAAGCTGTTATTTTTTTATCTATAAACTGAAACAATAAAACAATTGAGTTGATTCTGATGTTTCAGGTTGATTAATTATGATTGATTTTTATATTTGTGATTCACATTCCTTTTAGGTGAACTATTCCTTGGCCAATACAACTTTTGATTCCTGAAATATGTCTGTACTGTATTTTTTTTTTTTTTTTTTTGGAAGCAATTCTGAAATGTGAATCAAAATTCAACATTTGATTCACTTGAACAGGTGAGAGAGAGAATTGAAATATTTTTGTGAAATTCATGTAATCATGAGGGTATTCTTTATTGCTCCATCAACGTTCACACTGTGGCGGTTTTTATGACCTGCTCTTTCTTCACTGCCTTTTCTTGCGTGATCTTCTCCTGCTCCAGACGCTTTCTCATATTATCAGCTCGCTGCTGGAACTGCTCAGTATACATCATGTTACTTTTTTTGTCTTCAACGTACAAATTCTGGTCCCTCACCAGGTCGTCATAATTTACCTGTAGACATTTAAACACGTTCACATGAGCTTGTGTTTAAGGTGATGGGCTTGTGTTTAATTTGATAAGCTTGTGTTTAAGGTGATTTCTCAAAGAGCTCCACCTTCAGCTTCTCAATGTCTTTCTGAATCTCTTTAAGGATGAATGATGGGTCATCTTCAGAGACCAGAGAGAAATCCTGAAATGACAGATTTAAAAGGGCATCATAGATTGCAGGCATGCCAGGGGAAAAAAAAAAAAGAAGAAAATGGTCTGCAAGATCTGTGTGTCATGAGATTATACCTCATCTGAAGACATCCTGGACAAACGAGTCTGTAGAAAGACAGCAAGAGTGCAGCAGGTATTGAAGATGCACTGTAAACATGAATTAAATAATGAAAGGAAATCATTCTTTTATTGTCGTAATACAATTTATGTTTAAACCGGAAATAAATCCCGGAGATAAAATTTCGGAAGATGATGATCACAGAGTCAGTCACTTACGAACATATAACAAACGCAATGTGAACAAACGTTAATTGGTACGTGTGAAGAGAAACCTGGCAAAATTTAGAAATAAAAAATGTAAATATACAGTATGTATACTCTTTAACATAATACTTATACGTAATATATTCCCAATAGGTAATATAATTAATTGATCTTAAACTAACATTTATTTCATTTGAAGGTATCTATATAGAGTCAGCTTGCGTTACACTTCAAATTTGCTCAGCAAGAAAAAAAATAATAATAATAAATCTATGCAGTTTGATAACATTTACATTTATCCTGGATCTGTTTTCTAGGTCCTTTTATCAACATTTTTTAAAACATGAATACATTTTTAAATTCATATTTCCCTAGATTTAAAGTAATTTCTTTAGTTTAATTACATACACCCTGACATATACATTATACTTTATACATAAAGTTCCTGTCAGGGTAAGAGTAAACAGGAAATGACCAGAATCCAGGCCTATGTTTAATGTATTTACATTATGAAAACTCAACACACATTAAATTCCAAATTAGTCAGAAAACGAAAGAACCTTTTCCTTCTTTTGAAACCTAATTATTATTATTATCATTTATAACATTTTAACTTTTACATTCACACTTTCACTCCTGAGTGGCGCAGATTATTGTCTCCTACATAATTAATATCAGCTAATTATTTACAGTATTGATATATTTTGCATCATTATTCTCTCTGTCATCAAATGAAATTCTTTTATAAACATAATAACAAATATAAAACAGGTTACGACACCTTTAGTCCTGCTGTAGCGCTGCTGTGAACAACTTTCACTTTCCTTTCTTCAACTGTGAGGGGCGTTCCTCGGCTGTGACGTCATTGGTATTATTATAATAATACTACTAATAATGATACTGTATATCTATTTATTTTTTTTAATGATGTTTTTTTTTTTGACGAACTTACAGTCTTTGTAAGCCGCAAAATAAATAATTATGCTACGAAGGGGTATAAAAAAAAAAAGAAAAGAAAAAAGAATCACTTAATTGCCTTGTAAGTTCATACTTCCGGTGTCGCACGAGCGCCGGTCACTGACCAATCACAGCGTGGGTTAAGGAGAACGCGGAAGTAGCAGGAACAGCTGACAGTAGGTTCTATTTATGCTGCTAATACTGTTGTTTCTTCCATGATTGACACAAAGTTATACAACATAAACACACCAGGCCTGTATTTACTAAAGTCAGGTGACTTTATAACAATAAAAGCTTTAAATTTCATTTAGTCTCAATATATATATATAATTTTTTTTTTTAAATAACTGTTTTGGGCTTTTAAAATATTTTTATATTTTTTTTGTTATTTTTTCTGCACCACTTTAAAGGCACAGTATTTTATGAATGCAATACATTTAATAAACAGTTTGAGTCTTTGGAGAAAGGAAGAGTGGAGTGTAACAGTAAATACATATACAGTACATACAATCAGTTAACATCAGACCTTTATTATATGCATTAAAGCATGTATAAAAAGGCTGCTGTTCACAGAGAGCTGTATCGAAGCATACTAATGGAAAGATGACTGGAAGGGAAAAGTGTGGTAAGAAAATTTGCACAAGCAGCGGGGATGAGCGCAGCCCTGAGAGGACTGTCAAGAACTCTGGAGATCTTCACAAGGAGTGGACTGAAGCTGGTGTCGGTGCATCAAGAGCCTCCACACACAGACGTCTTCAGGAAAG
>JAOVYU010000031.1:26971687-26987590 GCA_025674565.1 Synodontis membranacea | reverse complement strand
TATCAATAATTATCGATATCGACCGATATGAAACACTGATATCGTGATACAGTTTTCAGCCATATCGCCCAGCCCTATAATGTGTATTAAAAACAAAATGGAACCAATTGAAGAAAGCGTTACAGGACGCTGCTGAGACAGTCCTCACTCGTGAGGAAAATGAGAAAACACTGGATCTCAGATGCTACTCTAGAGTTGATCCAACAGAAGCGTGTTGTCAAGAATAAGGATGAAAATCGATACCGAGAACTTTACAAAGAAGTGCAAAGAAGTGCAAAGAAGGCTGAGACAAGATAAACAGGCTGATGTTGATAAGACTTGTATGAAGCTGGAAGAAAGCGCACGACATGGAAACAGTAGATCAGTTTTTGGTACATTACGTGAACTCACACGCAAGTTTTAACCCTGACAATTAGCCATAAAGAACCGAGAAGGCATTAAGCAGACAGTGCCAGAAGCAGTAGCGGAGAGATGGAAAGAATACTGTGAAGATTTGTATAGCGACGATCAAGAAAATGTGACCATCGTGATGGCAGAGCATGAGCCGCCACCTACTGAGGCAGAAGTGGCCCAAGCTATGAAACGCCTCAGTCGGCACAAAACAGCAGGACCGGATGGCATTCATGTAGAGCTCTTACAGTACGGAGGTAAGGTAGTCTTGGTTAAACTGCATGAAATATGTACAGAAGTGTGGGAATCTGGAGTATGGCCGGATGATTGGACAAGGTCTATCTTCGTACCTCTACCGAAGAAGGGCGACCTCCTGCAGTGCAGCAACTATCAAACTATAGCGCTGGTCTCTCACGCCAGCAAGATTCTGCTACGAATCATCTTAGAAAGAATGCAGAATAAACTGCAGACAGAAATAGCAGATGAACAGGCAGGTTTCAGACCAAGGCGAGGCACCCGAGATCAAATAGTCAACTTACGTGTTATGATGGAGAAGGCATAAATTGAATATAATCAACCAATTTATATGTGCTTCATTGATTTCACTAAAGCCTTTGACATGATTAGACATGGTGACATGTGGATGTCCATGTTGGAAATGGGGTTCCCACCACAACTTATCCAGATACTGCGAAATCTCTACAGACAACAGACAGCAGCTGTAAAGGTGGCAGGCAGGATGTCTGGCTGGTTTCGAGTAAAGAAGGGCGTGAGACAAGGTTGTGTGATGTCTCCCTGCTTGTTCAACATTCTGGCTGAGGTGGTAATGAGAAAGGTTCTGGACAAATATAAAAAGGGTTTCAGGATTGGTGGAAGGGTGATCAACAATCTTTGATATGCTGATGACATTGTACTTGTTTCCACATCACCCAATGATCTGCAAGAACTTCTAGATCACCTTGTTGGAGAAGCCAAGAAATACAACATGTTGATAAATGTTACCAAGACAAAGGTCATGTCTACAACCAGAAAAAACATAACCATAACAGTAGATAATCAAATTCTGGAACAAGTGACATCCTTCAAGTATTTGGGTGTTGATATCACCGAGAGAATAGACTGTGCCGCCGAGATTAAGACACGTCTGGCTGTGGCTGCTAATGTGCTTGGTCGAATTAAGACAGCCCTCAAAATCAAAGGAATTGGCAGGACCACAAAATGGAGACTAGTGAAGGCTTTGGTGTGGCCAGTGGCTACCTACGGTTGCGAAAGATGGACGCTGCGCAAGGCAGAAGAGAACAAGATAACAGCATTTGAGAACACATGTGCCAGGAGGATTTTACAGATAATATGGACAGCCAAAAAGACTAATGAGTCCATATGGACACAGCTCGGTGAAAAGCCCGGTCTATTACAACATGTCAGAACTCGTAAATTACAATATTTTGGGCATGTAGTCCGTCAAGACAAATTCAATAGAGAAGGCAGTTCTCACTGGATTGACACCAGGACACAGAAATAAAGGAAGGCCAGCCACCGCTTGGATAGACAACGTGAGGGGGTGGACAGGACTAAGTGGTAGTCAGCTGCTGCGTGCGACCGAAAACAGAGAACAATGGCGTCGGGTAATTCATCACTGTGGTCAACCTTCACTTGTGAAGACGACCTGAAGACAAGACAAGACAAGGTCTATGGAGTTTACACAGAATGGTGCAACAAAACAAAACAAAAAACATCTTGTTGCATAGGGTTTTCAGACTGAATCACCTTTTTTACAAGAAAGATGAGAGGAGAATGACCACAGTAGTCTGAGCTGACAGGAAGTCTCTAATTACTCAAATAAGTATTCTTTACAAACGTGTGAGCAGAAAAGCATCTCACTAGGCACAACACACCAAACCCTAGGGTCTATCTAGTACAATAGTGCATCACTTTTGATCACTGTACAGGTGAAGACTGGAAAAAGACAAGGGGCCTCATGTATAAGGGTCATTCTACAGATTTGGTGCCATTTCAGTAGGTTCAGTGTCCCAAGATGTAATGCTGCTACAACTTTTCATAACATTCATAAATTTACATTTGAACTGCATCATTTCAAATTATTACGTTTTTTTACTAATTAGCAGAGAAAAAAAGTTATAATGGCATTTATTTCAAGTTTTAGATTTGTGTTTTTCCAAAGAGTACAAAGAATTTTGCCTGTCCCCATTGTCTATCATACCAACAGCATGGTCATAATAATATTAATAATGTTAAATAATAATAAACTTTTTTTTTGCTAAATTAGGCACTGCTAAACCCTTCCCATGTATAATTTGTTTTCTTTGGAAAAGAGATTGAATTTAAGGGAAATTTAAGTATTTTTCTCAGTCTCTGTGTTTAATTCAACCCCGTAACGAAACCACCACCACCCCCACTTAATAAAATAATGGTTTGATCCTGTTACATCATTTATGAGGAATTGGAATCATCAAAGTCTCTTGAACAGCAAGGTGTGACAAGCGGTAAACTACATTCTCAATTCTCATAAATATTTTATGTTTTTTATGAACATATAGGTTCCGTCAGGCTTAGATGTTCAACACTGTTGGGAGGAAAACACATAGTTTAGAAGGTTTTATCAAAAAGTAATTTTTATAGCTATAAAATAGAACAATATCTAAGCCAAAGAATGCTGTGTCATCCTGCCAACTGGTAGCTGTTCTGTGGAAGATGACATCCTGAGCATGCCTGGGCATGTCTGAACGAGCTTGACACTGTCTCAGCATGCTATAAAGGTGGCTTGCATACACCGATCCTGCTCATTTGGTTAATATAGGTAGTTATTGTGTATGTATAGTATCAGTATAGTAAAGTATAGTAACTGTACCAATATAACAGTAAGTCAGCTTGATGCTATAGATATTTTGATGTCAGGCGATATTGTCTTGTCAATGTCAATTAAGGCCACGATACATTCTGCTATACTGTGGCGAATATACACTTGCGCCTCAGAGACATTCGATGACTGCTCTTGTGAAGAAAGCTTATCATCTGTATTTCAGCTGCAAAATAGGCGATCAAGACAAGCAATGGGCGCCTCACATTTGCTGTTTGACATGCGCTGTCAGTCTGAGAGCCTGGTTCAGAGGCACTCGAAAGATGATGCCGTTTGCTGTTCCAATGATATGGCGAGAACAGAAAGACCATGTGACGGACTGTTACTTCTGTTTGACTAATATGTCTGATATCTCTGCTAAAAACAAGAAGTCAATTGAATATCCTAATCTGCCTTCAGCAATGAGACCCATGCCACATGACGACAGTCTTCCAACTCTAAACCAACAGAGGATTCAACCTTAGACAAACCAGATGAAGAAACTGAATGCAGGGTACTGACAGTGACATTGACCCGGATTTTGAACCATGCTCATCAGGCGATCCACATCTGATAACACAGTCCGAATTGAACGATTTGGTCAGAGATTTGGGTCTGTCAAAAGCAAAAGCTGATCTGTTGGGTTTAAGACTGCAGGAATGGTGTTTACTGTCACCAGGTATGACAATTTCTGTGTTTTGAGACCGACATCATGATATAACCAAATTTTTTGTCTCAGTCTCTGTTTCTGTTGTGACATTGAAGGATTGTTCTCGGCCTTGAATTGTGATCACAGCCCTGAAGAGTGGCATCAATTCATTGATTCTTCAATGTTAAGCCTAAAAGCTGTTCTGCTACACAATGGCAACATTCATCCTTCAGTACCTGCTGGCTATGCAGCACACATGAAAGAAACGTATGAGAATATGGAACTGTTTCTGAAGTACGTCCAGGATACCAGGTACAACTGGAATATCTGTGGAGATCTTAAAGTCGTTGCTCTGTTACTAGGACTGCAGCTCGGCTATAGAAAGTACTGTTACTGCGAATGGAGCAGCCATGCCAAAGAGTCACAGAACTGGCCACTCTATAAAAAGTTAGTTCCAGGACAGAAAATTGTGGCACATGAATCGCTTGTCGACCCAGCAAAGATATTTTTGCCTCCTCTTCACATAAAACTGGTACTCATGAAGAATTTTGTGAAAGCAATGAACAAGGAAGGTAAAGGTTTTTGTTATTTAAGACAGATGATCCCAAGAATAACTGATGCCAAGATCAAAGAGGGCATTTTTCTTGGCCTCCAGATTAGACATGTTATGAGTGACAAGCAGTTCGAAGATCTGTTAGTTCGGCAGGGAAAAATGCCTGGAAAGCCTTCAAAGACATTGTTGACAATTTTCTGGGCAATTACAGAACCCCAAACTACATTCATCTGGTAAACAAACTTCTCAAAGCATACAAGACAATGAAGTACAACATGTCACTCAAGATTCATTTCCTCCACTCAAACTTGGGCTTCTACCCCACAAATTTCGGTGCTGTCAGTGACGAACACAGTGAAAGGTTTCACCAGGACATTTGCTACGATGGAGAATCTATACCAGGGCAACTGAAATCCATCAGTGCTTGCTGACTACTGTTGGACACTGCAATGTGATGTACCAGACACTGAATACAAAAGAAAATCAGGAGCAAAATTCCTTTGGTTATGTTGAATTTAATAGCTTATGTGAACCATAAATGTGACTAAATATGTTATTGTCAGTAAACATATAAATGTCCATTTCTAAGAGTTCCTACATGATGCAGTAAAACCAAAACTATATTTGTGCATACCCAGTAGGTACCCGTCACAAACAGCAAAAACTTTTCAGGAAGCAAGAATTTTAACAAAAACTCTTGTGCAGTGTATTTAGAGATCATAGTGTTTTCTTGATTGATTGATTGATTTAAATTTCCAAAAGTTATCCGTGAAAGTGACACACCACAGCACACAGTGCACAACAACAAAATGTGTTCTCTGAATTCGACCCATATGTGAAGTGACACATAGCAGGGGGCAGCTATTTTTCAGCGCCAGGGAAGCAGTGCTTGGGGGCGGTACCTTGCTCAGGGTACCTCAGAGGCACCTGCTGGCCCTGGGATTTGAACCTGCAATCTTTCGGTTAGAGGGCCGCTTCCCTTACCATTAGGGCTTATCCAATTAGAGATGTGTGCTTAACTGGGGTCAGCTTTACAGTGCTTTGAGAAAGTATACATATCCCTTGAACTTTTCCACATTTTGTCATGTTACAACTACAAACTTAAATGTTTTTTATTGGGATTTTTTGTGATAGATCAACACAAAGTAGCACATAATTGTGAAGTGGAAAGAAAATTATACATGGTTTTCAAAATATTTTACAAATAAAAATCTGAAAAGTGTAGGGTTAGGGTTGAATTGTAATCAGCCCCCCCTGTACTCTGATACCCCTAAATAAAATCCAGTGCAACCAATTGCCTTCAAAAGTCACCTAATTAGTAAATAGTCCGCCGGTGTGCAATTTATTCTCAGTATAAATAAAACTGTTCTGTGAAGGCCTCAGAGGTTTTTTAGAGAACATTAGTGAACAAACAGCAACAAGAACAAGGAACACACCAGACAGGTCAGGGACAAAGTTGTGGATAAGTTTAAAGCAGGGTTAGGTAATAAAAAAAATCCCAATCATCAAGCGGAGCATTGGTAAAAAAGCTGGTAGAGACATACCCCAAAAGACTTGCAATTGTAATTGCAGTGAAAGGTGGTTCTACAAAGTAGAAGATTCAAGGGGGCTGAATATACTTCTTTCCACTTCACAATTAAGTGAACAACTTTGTGTTTGTACATTTAAGTTTGTGGTTGTAACATGACAAAATGTGGAAAGGTTCAAGGGGTATGTATACTTTTTCAAGTTTTGCTTTTTCTCCAGTTTTGCTTACACTCAGATGGTGAGTCATGACTTGCCTTTTTACATCAACTTTGATATCTGACCACTTCTTTTTTTTAATTTTGTGCACTGTATGACTTTCAGAACTTGAACTTTTATGTACATATCCATCAACTTCCGGGTCACTGCTCGTGCAGTCGAGCGGTTGGCTTGTACAGCGGCTGTTTTATTTATTTTGTATATTTTGTGTACTTATTTTAAGCATATAGTCTGTCAACGTATTTCTTTATTAAGAGTGACACTCACTTGATAACCGCACTCTTGCACATGTTTTTTTATTTTATTTATTTTATTTTATTTTTAACGTACGGGCGCTTCTGCCGGCTCTGCCATTGTTCTTGCCGGCTGCTGTACGAATTACTAAAACAGAGCCTGGAATTTACATCAGAATGGACAGACGAGGATGTCTCTTAGTGCTGATTGTCTTGCTTTTCTGGTTATTTGTGGAGTTTATTTCGGCCACCATCAGCGGACTCAACTTTCCCAATGTGTAGCGAATCGCCTACTCCAGAGATTTTCTACTGCGGTTTGCTCCCCTCCATTTCGACTCCGCCCCCATAGACATCATACCGCAGGAAATATTATGTGACCACGAAACTCACAACAAAAAAAAGGTAATGAGGAGTGGGAAAAAAAGGTGGAAAAGAGCTCGTCTGAAGAAGGAGGTTTGTAAACTGCAGGCTCTCCCCTCGGTTATTCTAGCCAACATGCGTTCGCTTCACCAAAAGACAGACGAGCTCCAAGCTAATGTTAACCACAGGCATGAATATAGGACTGCCTTCATTCTTGCCTTTGTGGAAACATGGCTAAATAAGAACATCAGTGATGACTCACTGTAAATAGATGGATTTGGCATCCCCCTTAGACTCGACCGAGATACTGAGCGCACTGGCAAACAACATGGCGGCAGTGTGTGTCTCTATGTAAACAAACGCTGGTGCTCCACAGTCATCGTCTGAGAGGAGCTGTGCAACAGCGACATAGAACTACTTGTTGTCTCACTCCGCCCCTTTTATCTTCCCAGAGACTTCCCTCAACTTTTTTTTCATTCTGGTTTACATTCAACCTAAGGCAAATGCAACCATAGCCACAAAACACATCAAGAAAACAATCGATAGGCTATAACTCATATCCCCTGACTCCCCCAAATTTATCCTTGGAGACTTTAATCACTGCTTACCCAGAAAGTCTCTAAAAGGTTTTCAGCAGTACATCACTTGCTCCACCCATCAGGGGAAGACTTTGGACAAATGCTACAGATATGTACCTTATGCATATAAAGCCTTTGCTCTTCCTCCACTTGGCACTGCTGATCACCACACTATCCTGCTAGCTCCAGCCTACACCCCAGTCATAAGGAGAGCAGAGAAGGTTGTAAAAAACATCAAGCAGTGGACCCATGACAGCATTGCAAGGTTGTTTTGAATCCACAGACTGGGACAGCCTCCTCTCCTCCTCCTGTAACATTAATGAACAAGTAGACACAGTGTCTTCGTACATCACCTTCTGGGAATTAAGAATATGGTAGAGCCTTTTGCAGCCCGGGCCCTCCGACCACATCTGGGTGAGGTGCATGGTGCGCTGGCTAACCGGCCCTGCACGTCGATTCGCAGAGCACCTCATCCAGACTGGAGACCACACCAAATAGTATGCTTTTCCTTGTTTCCACTTCACTGAGCAGTATCTCAATTTCACATTTGCTGAAATTCTTCTTTTGTCCACATGCTTTGGAAATTATCTTTTAATATAACACTGAATGAAAGTGGTATATTTATGTTAATTTGCATATTCAAACAGGCATAATTATGGGAGTCAGGGGCTGTAGGCTCATGCATATGCATTAAATTTGGTTGATTGGGATTTATAAAGGGAGAGTCCACAGAGCTTTGTTTACGTGCAGTTTTATGCATCAGATTTTTTTGTGGTTACACACACCTCTAGTTTTCTCTGTACACCATGTTTTAGTGTGAATTCTATGCAAGGCATTATACATGAGCCCCCAGGTGTCAGGTCCAGACAGACACGGGAGAATGCAAGTGCAGCTTGACAGATGTTTATTTAAACACAGGGCAAAGGTACAGAAATGGCAAGAGATAATCGTAATCAGTAAACAGGCTAGGGTCGAGAGATCGAGCAAACAGGCTGAACTAGGCAGGGCAGAAAAATCAGAAAACCAAAAAACAAAACACAGTCAAAAACCAGTCAAGTTCAAGACGCTTGTATTTATAGAAGCTGGTGGCACTGCATGAATTGGATGCAGGTGCATCCCATTAGTATTCAGGAGAGGCAGAGCACATGTGTGGCTCCATGTTATTTGCAGTTCCGTGCTCTTGGGTAGCGTAGTATGTGTTGGGTGATTGTTCGTCGGGACAAGCAGCACATGCTGTCACACCAGGTGATATTTTCTAACCTTCATCTGTCCAGTTTGGTCAGCCAGTTCCCATGATAGCTTTAGATTCCTGTTTTTGGATGACCCAATGTGGTCTTCTGCTGTTGTATCCCATTAAGCTCAAGGTTAAATTTTCTATGAATGCCGAGATTCTTTTCTGCTCACCATGGTGGTAAAGGGTGATTGAGTTACTATATTCTTGATGTCAGCTAGAACCAATAGGGCCTTCTTTTGTTAATCATTTTATGAATTACAGACCTTACAAAAGGCATGTCTATTGGAACCAATTAATAGTTATCATATAATAAGTTATCATTAATGTTTTGTATCATTTTTCTTTGTCTGTGTCATGCTCCTCACTCATATGTATTAAAGGGAGAGTGAGTGAGAGTGAAAAGGGGGCATGTCTGGACACAGATGCAGGATTAAGTGCAGTCAAAAACGGAAATGAAACTGGAAGACTTTATTTAAATCAAACACGGGTATATAATGAAGGCATGCTGAAAATATGAACTCAAAAGCCGGCAAAAAGCGCACGACATGGGAAAACAGTTCAACAGAAATATCGGTGGAAATAATACTCTTAGTCCATAGATGAAAACAGTTCAACAGAAAATATAATCCACTTTGGTAATAATAGGAGCAGAAACAGTCCAAAGTCCCACACTAGGAAAAGTCTGGGAGATAGTAGAAACATGATAAAACACAGGCTCATAGAAGACTTTGCACAAAAGACCTTAACGCACAGAGAAGCGTGTCCATGAGCCTTTTATATTTCCTGCTATCAGCGTTAATGCTGTCCGGGGCCAGAGCGGGCTCGTACAGGAAAGCTAGTGTGGGAGCTACAGCACAAACCTTGTGTGAGTCAGGCTCCGGGGCAGGCACTAACACTTGAGCAGGGGTGATCTCTGACGCTTGACCTGGAGCAGCAAAGACATCCTTAAAACCAGGTGGCGGATCGATGACGAAGTCCTCCCAGCTGGGTGGCGGAGCAACAACGAAGTCCTCCCAGCCAGGCAGTGGAGTGACAGCAGTGGAGTGACAACTCCTCCAAGCCGGAGGAGTTTTTCCATACTGTCCCCGTGGAGTTCCTGTTGAGTGTTGCTGCCAGCTTCCTTCCAAGCCAGGTCCCGGAGTGTTTCCCTCCTGACATCAAAGAACCACTGCAGAGTGTCCCCAAAGTCCTCTGGGTTGGAAGCGTCTGGGTCTTCATTAACTGAAGCTTTTGAGCTGTATCTGAAGTATTTATTTTTTGTGCTGATGATTGGCTGATGTCCTTGAAATGTTTTTGTGAAGTTTTATTTGTTTTTTTACATATTGGTGGCTTTTTCTTGTGCCTTTTTAGTATGGCATAAAACCCCTTAGAATAGAACAGGCTGAACATATGAGAGGAACTGCAGCTAAACTGAAAGAATGGCTTCTGCAGGAGGATTGCACCCATATTTGAATGAATATAGGGTTGATTCTGAACTGGAGCAGTAGAGAGGGGCCAAAACCTAGAGAAAGCTTGCTGCTTTCTGGAAGACTGGGTTTCTTTATCCTGAGATCTTGAGAAAGTTATGTCATTATCACAAGAAAATGAAGGCATTGGCGATTCTGTGATCCAGCTAGACAGGCTAGCCAGCTACCGTGCCGACAGAAACACCACTGCTACCGGTAAGATGTGGGGAGGGTTCTCAGCAAAGCTGCGCAGTCTGGTGAAAATCAGGGACAGTGCCTTCAAGTCTACAGACAGGGAACCTTACACAACAGCCAGAGCCAACCTGTCATGGGCCATCAAAGAGGCAAAGCGGGCATATGCAGAGAAGATCAACACACACCTCACAAGCTCAAGAGACACACGGCGCATGTGGCAGGGCATCCAGACCATCATGGGCTACAAATCAACACAACTGGAGTGAAGCAGTGATCCCTCCCTACCAGATGAGCTGAATGACTTCTTTGCACGTTTTGAGACAGAGAACAGGGTACCAGTGAGGAAGAGGACCACCTCCCCTAACAACCAGGTACTGCATCTATCCACAGCAGACGTCAAGTTGACCCTCCACAGAGTGAACCCACGAAAACCTGCAGGACAAGACAACATACCTGGCTTGGTGCTCTGGGAGTGTGCTGATCAGCTTGCGGACATCTTTGCAGGCATCTTCAACTCATCACTGAGCTCTGCTGTGGTACCTGCATGCCTGAAGACCACCAAAATCATCCCAGTGTCAAGAAAGTCTACTGTGTCCTGTCTCAATGACTAGCGCCCCGTACCACTCACACCCATCATCATGAAGTGCTTTGAGAGGCTGGTACTGAGTCACATGAAGTCACAACTCAAACAGAATCTGGACCCACTACAGTTCGCATACCAACCAAACCGCTCCACAGATGACGCCATCTCATCTGCTCTTCAACTGACCCTCTCCCATGTTGACAGAAAAGACACTTATGCCAAAATGCTGTTTATTGACTTCAGCTCAGCATTCAACACAATCATTCCCCAAAGGCTGGTAAGAAAGCTGGACTTACTAGGTATAAACACCCCTCTTTGTAACTGGATCCTGGACTTCCTCACAGACAAGCCGCAGACTGTCTCCATAGGAAACAACTCCTCCAAGGTCCTCAGACTGAGCACAGGCTCCCCGCCAGGCTGTGTGCTTAGCCCACTGCTTTTCACTCTGCTTACGCATGACTGTCCTGCACAATACAGCTCAAATCACATCATAAAGTTTGCAGGTTACACAACAGTAGTGGGTCTCATCACCAACAATGATAAGTCTGCGTACAGAGAGGAGGTAAAAGATCTGGTGAACTGGTGTCAAAATAACAACCCGTCTCTTAATATCCAGAAGACTAAAGAGATGGTTGTTAACTTCCGGTGGCCCACACCCCACTGCACATCAACGGATCTGCTGTAGAGATAGTCAGCAGTGCGAAGTTTCTGGGGGTGCACATGGCAGATGATCTTTCTTGGAACCCGAACACCACAACCATCACCAAGAAAGCACAACAACGCCTTCACTTTCTTCGGAAGCTGAAGACAGCAAGCCTCCCTCCTCCCATCCTCACGTCATTCTACCAGGGGACAAGAGTCAAGAGTGTTCTCTGCTGCTACATCACTGTCTGGTATGGAAATTTCACCACCACTGAAAAGAAGTCCCTGCAGTGGATAGTGAAGACAGCAGAGAGCATCATTGGGGTCCCTCTCCCAGCCACCTCCCAACTCTACGAAATACACCTCATCCGCTGTGCGAACAGCATAGTGAAGGACACTTTCCACCTCTCACATGCACTGTTCTCCCTTCTCCCATAATGGTTCCGTTGCATTAAAACTGTGACTGCCAGACACTGCAAGAGCTTCTTTCCACAAGCAGTAAGGGCCCTCAACTCACTGACAACAAAGAACTGAACAAATCATACATAACACACATACACACACAACACAAACAACACACAACAGACTTTTGACTGTCATACAATATGCTTACATGCACACCAAGGACAAAAACACACAAATGGGACTGTAGCACAACACACATTTTGCACACTCCATATTGTATGTTGTATGTTTGCCGAAGTATTTTTCTACCTTATGCGAAATTTGCACTAGTTACAATTTGCACATGTCTCTGTCTTGTCTTGTCTAATATTCCAGCAATTACTTGAAACCCACACATTATACAGTACTTGAACCACTTCCACATGTTCACTTTTGTATTGCTGCAATGTATTGTTTTTCTTATCCTGTCTTGTTTATTGTACAGCCTTTTACTTTAGTTTTGTTAGATATTATGTATTTGTAATTACTTGTTTTCTTATATTTCTCTGAATAATGCACTATGGGGGGTCTGTATGAAAAAGCATTTCAATACAATGTATAATGTGTATATTGTATTGACAATAACCCTCTCTTGAATAAATGTTTAATATTTTCCTCAAACAAATGCACAATCGTTGTGAAGGAGAGATTGTTTCACAGCTGATGATGCATGCGGTAATGCTTGGTCCAGTTTTAGACAAATTGAAATTTGTCAAGTCTTAAATATGACATTAAGCAATCATCATCCAAACTCAGCTCCATGTGAATCAGCCCTAACTACGTATAGATGACTCCACCCCATAATGTTCATTCAGATTTTTGTGGGCGGTAATGAAGGGGTGTATATGTTTCCTGCTACATACCAATGAAATACATTTTCTAATTGGCATGTTCTTTCTGCCTATTTTTTTCTAAGGCCATTACAGACTGTTACAGGCCTTTTTCAAAGCCCCAGTACAGTACGTAACCAAGTCAAATCAATATTTTTCAAAAACAAGAAAAATTAAAAAAAATTCATGGCATGTCTCCTTTAACAGTGTTTTTTCAAACATAAAAGAATTTGTAGACAACTAGAAATATTTGGAAAGAATAACAAGAGTTAGCCACTTCCTGTCATGTCTGTTGGATGGCTTCCGGTCATGTCTAAGGATGGAGAAAACATGTACTCCGCCATAGCTCCCTGATGTCGGAAGTATTGTTACAGTATTGGTACAGTGAAAGTAGCAGAAACACTTTTTTACTTTTATACTCTTTGGTGGCAGTGAAAGCAATAAAACTAAGAGTAAATGAGTCTTGCCCTACCACACAAAAATGCACCTACAGCTGATGTATAACCAAATCCCCAAACATTCAGGATGCTGTGTTAAACATACAGTTGTGGTCAGGAGTTTATATACACTCATCATGGGCATGAATGTCATATAAATTTTGGGCTTTTATTATTTTAACTGGGTGTTTTTTTCCAGGGTGGAATGATTATACATAATACATTTTCAATGATTTTTAAAAACAAGAAATGTGAATTTATTTTGGATTTTCGTGAATTCACACAGGGTCAAAATTATACATACAGGCTAAAATTTATACATACATTCACCTTAATCTTTTCTAGGTGAAGGTTCTAGAATATTTTTAACTTGCCATGGCCAAGGACTATTAACTTCTTGTTAGTGATTATGACTGACTGCATCTGATAGTTTCCCTTCACTGCCAGCATGAAAAGGATTGACAGCAGTCATTGGACTGACCAATACTCAAAATAATGGCAAAGTCTAAGGAACTCAGAACTAAGGAAGGAAGGAACTCTAAGAAGGAGAACTGTAGATTTTCACAAGTTGGGAAAGTCTTTTGGAGCCTTCTAAACAACTGCAGATTCCAAGATCATTAATTGTATGTATACCGATCAGGCATATCATTATGACCACTGACAGGTGAAGTGAATAACACTGACAAACTATCTCTTCATCATGGCACATGTTAGTGGATGGGATATACTAGGCAGCAAGTGAACATTTTGTCCTCAAAGTTGATGTGTTAGAAGTAGGAAAACTGGGCAAGCGTAAGGATTTGAGTGAGTTTGAAAAGGGCCAAATTATGATGGCTAGACGACTGGGTCAGAGCATCTCCAAACCTGTAACTCTGGTGGGGTGTTCCCGGTCTGCAGTGGTTTGTATCTATCAAAAGTGGTCCAAGGTAGGAACAGTGGTGAACTGGTGGCAGGGTCATGGGCAGCCAAGGCTCATTGATGCACGTGGAGAGTGGCCCGTGTGCTCTGATCTAACAGATGAGCTACTGTTGTTCTGATAGAAAGGGGTCGAATGCCTCGCAGTTTGTTGTGTATGGGGCTGCATAGCCGCAGACCAATCAGGGTGCCCATGCTGACCCCTGTCCACTGTCGAAAGCACCAACAATGGGCACATGAGCATCAGAACTGGACCATAGAGCAATGGAAGAAGGTTTCCTGGTCTGATGAATCATGTTGTCTTATACAAGCGTGTACATTGCTTACCTGAGGGACACGGGGCACCAGGATGCACTGTGGGAAGATGGCAAGCCGGCAGAGGCAGTGTGATGCTTTGGGCAATGTTCTGCTGTGTAACCTTGGGTCCTGCCATCCATGTGTACATCCATTACAACATGTACACTCTTTCATGGAAATGGTATTCCCTGATGGCTGTGTCCTCTTTCAGCAGGATAATGCACCCTGCCACAAAGCAAAAATGGTTCAGGAATGGTTTGAGGAGCACAACAAGAAGTTTGAGATATTGACTTGGCCTCCAATTTCCCCAGATCTCAATCCAATTGAACATCTCTGGGATGTGCTGGACATCTTGGATCCATGGAGGTCCCACCTCACAACGTACAGGACTTAAGGGATCTGCTGCTAACATCTTGGTGCCAGATACCACAGCACACCTTCAGGGGTCCAGTAAAGACAACGATTTAGCTTTAGATTTAGGAGTGAAGGTGAGTCTTTCAAACCTAAGAACACTGTACCTCTAGCTCTCTCAAGAACTCTCAAGCATGATGGTGGTCACATCATGCTCTTGGGTTGTATTGCAGACAGTGGTACTGGTTAATGGTACTGGCATTGCACAGAGTGGATGGAAGATATATAAAATGTATAATATATAATGAAAAAGGAGAAACTTCACCTCAAATCAACAGCTAGACTGTTGAACATTGGACACAGTTGGGTGTTCCAACAGGACAATGATCCCAAATGATCATAACTTGATTATAAGCTTCTGGAATGGCTTTCCCAAAGTCCCAACCTCAACCATTTTTATAACTGTGGACTATACTTTGAAAGCCGGGTCAGTCCCAGGAAATCAATCAGTTTAAATGGTCAATATCCAGATAGAATTATGCCAGAAGCTTGTTGATGGCTACAAAAAAGCATCAGATCAAGGTGAATATTGCTAAGGAACTTTTAACCAAATATACTTACAGGTGTGTATATATATATTTGAGCCTGTATGTATAATTTTCTCCCTGTATCGATTAGAGAAAATCCAAAATAAATTCAAACTTGCACTCAATTCTTGTTTTTTAAAAATCATTGAAGATATATGCTGTATAATCATTCCATCCTGGAAATGAACAGTTCAAATTAACTATTAAAAGCATACAGATCCAGCCACTTGAAATTTCCCAGCCCTCCATGGCTGATCCTTAATAGGACCCTGCTGGGTTCTGGATGGGATCATCACTGTAATGATATCCCCCTCGGTCATGTAATGAGCAAGGGGCCGGCATGCTCCGCCCCTGAACTTTTTGAGTGTTAAGCTCTTGTAGTGGTTTATCTGTCCACCAAGAGGAGCAGTGAATTTGAAAGCTGGTGTGAGTACCACGATTCAGGTGTAGTGTATTTTACAGCACATATGTAATGTATTTACTGTAATGTATGTATATAAGCATGTATGTGCTTCAGAGTTCTTTTGGGAGATGAAACTGACATGAGCAAGATGTTTGCAACAGACTAACTACAGCCCAG
>JAOVYU010000031.1:26926437-26940914 GCA_025674565.1 Synodontis membranacea | reverse complement strand
TACACTCTCTGTACAACATCTCAAACAAGTCCAGGATACCAAACTGCACAGATGATTCATTTCCTCAAAACCTGAATTCTTCTTTCGTCACAGTTTTCATTCTTTACCAGATAAATGGCACAAAGTCACAGAATCTAACAGCGATTACTCTGAAGATGAACTCTATGTATTAATTAATATATATATATATATAAAATAATCAAAATAATAATGAGGAAGAAACTTTACATAATGTCATCATTATTATTCTCATTATTGTCTTTATATCTCAATATTCTCTCGGTTTTATAATATTTAAACACAGAAACGCTGCATTATTCTTATTATCACCATCATTACAAAAGAACTGAATATTAATTTTAAATATAAGTTTATAACATAACGTTCATTTTTCATCGTAATGTCTGTTGGGTGAAGTTCAACTAACACACGTTTCAGATATTACAATATTTCTACTAAATAGACGACCAAAACTTGTCATTTAACCTTCAGTTACCCAAAAACGAGATAAAATCAATTGGCAAAATAAACAAATAAAAACTAATAACACACTGAAGATAATATAAAAGTTGTCCTTTAGTGGCTGAATGATCCGTCACATCGCCAGTCCGTTATTTACAGTTCCGACGGATTAACCGCAAACGTCTGCTATTCATTTAATATCTGGAGAACATCTCTACTGCCTCCTCTTCCTCCTCGTCCTCCTCTTCCTCCTCGTCCTCCTCCTCAGCCTGCTTGCCAGAACAGGTTTCAGCCTTCAGGCCTCCTTTAGCTTTACTGTGTGAGTTACCAGCTGCCTGTCTTTCTCTTTCTGCCTTTTTCTTCCTTCTCGTTTTTTTGTGACGCAGCAGACGAGACGCCCCTCCGCACAAAAAAAAGTCTGATATTAAATAAGATGCCACATTGCTGATGACTTCTGGATTCTGATTGGTCTGTAACAGCAGTAGTGCAGCAACAAATCCCAGGTTTACACTAAAGCGCTTCGAACATCACTGAGCTGCTAGAACACAGTGAGAACAGGAACTAACAGGAACTAATAGGAACCCCTGAACGCCTCTCTCTTACCCCTCTCTTTCCAAGCGTGTATTAGAACGTGCGGCGGCCATAGCGTACTTCCGAGTACCTGCAATTCTCACTATTTGCTTCTTCTGTGTTAACAGGGTTGCCCCGACTTTAGTAGAATTAAATTCCATGACTTTTCCAAAGCTTTTCCAGTACCTTAAGAAAATTTTCCAAAACCGTGAGCGAGTGAACGAAGAGGGGGGATGGGGGTGTAAGCGGAGTTAGTGCGGTGAGCGAGCGAGTGGGCGGGGCAAAGCGCAGTTGGCGTGGTGTGCGAGTGAGTGGGCGGGGCAAAGCGCAGTGAGCGAGTGAGTGGGTGGGGCAAAGTGCAGTTAGCGCATTGCGGAGTGAAACGGGAAACAAAAATAAATTTCCAAAACTTTTCCTCTCTGTCCAAGAATTCCAAAACTATTCCAAATTATTTCTAAATTCCAAAACTTTTCCAGGTTTTCCATGACCACGGCAACCCCGGTTAAATAATAACTACAATCCTCCAGTTTTCAACATTTAGTTCTCAAACTTGTTACTGAAACACTGAATCCTCTTCTTTCTTTCTTTCTTTCTTTCTTTCTTCTTCAGCATCCTTCACGCGCTTCTTTCCGGATTCCACTTGTAAAACCGGGACGCGTCGAAGGTGCATCTAAATCCTACACAGTGGAGCTTTTCAATCCCTGTCCCGCATCTCCGCTTCGTTCACAGAAGTGAAAACTGACGCACTTTTCATTTTCAGCTGCACTTCTCCTTTAACCGCGACTCGAGTGGCCTCTTCTCCCACACATAATCTGACTAGTCAAAGTAAGTGATTTGCACATGCTAATGCACATCCACAGCGCACGACCACGACGCACAATATACGAGGAGTGAGAGAGTCCAGGAGCGGGCGGCGTGATGGAGCGCGGGCGCTGTTACCCACCTGAAGATGATTCGGAAATGTAGAATCTTAAAAGTGTAAAAACGCCGGAGACTCCTTCCGTGAGCCGTAAACAGACACATGTGTCTGTTTACGGCAAACGTCAACGTATCAAAGGGTTACCATGTGAACAGTAGCGTATTAGGACAAGTTGCAGCTGCCCTCGTGATGAGGTTACAGAGAATTAATCAACACCTTCTGACCAATCAGAATCCAGCTTCAGGAGATTCATTTTTGCTGCATAAACACACACGTCGAGCCGTGAAGCTCTGGCCACGTGAGTCGTATGTGAAGTGGGTACAGAGTTCGATGTGGAATGTGCTAGCGGTGTTCAGGCGTGCCATTTTGCCAAATCTGCTTTAACACAACGCGACCTGCACTTCCTGATCCTGCAGCACTTCCTCTGACTGTATAAACACAGAGGCTGTAGATGGTGCAGTGTGTATGTGTGTATGTGTGTGTGTGTGTGTGTGCGTATGCGCACGTGTAGGTATTACAATAAGAAGAAGAATAGTCATAATAATAATAATGTGATCTATTCATAACCGAAGAGCAGTTATCATTCGGTTTTTAAAAGCCGAGAGTTTCACATGACCTTTCTGTAAACGAGACTTAAAGCCTGAGGAAACGTCGAGCTCGCTGAATGAATCTGCCGAAACGAAACAAAAGCTCCGGCACCTGCGATGTTTTGATGTTGAAAGCCGGGGTTTGAGGAACAGTCTGTTCTGTGTGGCTCAAACAGAAGCCTGTGGTTTGGTGCTGCTTCTCCACGGCGGCACATTAAAGCACGCGATGGCCTTCAGGGCTGTACTGCCAGTCTGGTAGGGCGCCATGTGTTGCGAAATCCCTGCCTAACAACACATAACCCTTTCTCCACTTTGATTACAGAGACATTTCGGTAATGAGCAGCCTGAAGGAGAGCAAACTTATAATAAAGATAAAAGGGTTTTGTTTGTTTTTTTTGCCAAATTTTAGGCAGCAAAAAAAACATTTTGTTAAAACGAAGACACAAAAAAAATAATCTGATTTTTGTCTGTCCACACTTTAAGGACTCAAATCACACCGATATTTTCATTGGGTTATGTTTTATATCACAGTCTGTAAAAGCCCCGAAGCACTTCTAGAGTTTATGCTAATTTTAGAGAACTCAAACTGGTTTTGGAGGAAAATGTGCAACTTCCTGCACTGAAGGATTCCCGCTCTGGAGTATTAAAAAGATCCTGAAGTTAGAAGGCAAAAGTAAGATTCCCAATCAACTAGGGGCGCCAATACTTCTGTACGGAAAAACTCCTACACAATGCGCCAATACTTCAGCCGTACAAAGTGAAGACGGCCATTTCTAGGATAACGGATCCCGTCCGTATAGACCTTTTCTTAATCCGTAAACGTTTTATTAAAGACTTTTTATCTTCACGTTTCGGCGGGAACTCCCGCATCCTCCCGCGACGGCGCTCTGGAGCCGTGACCGATGAACCGGATCGTCTCAGTTTCCTTCCTTCTCGTTCCATCCATCTTATTCTCGTCTTCTCTTTTGTTCTTCGGCACCGGACGGCTCTGCTGTTCCCACCGGCAACGCGCTGCTCGCAGGAAGCGATAAAACGCCATGACGCCACGCTCATCCTTAAGTTAGGAATTCCTCGTTCCAGCACCGCGTGAATCGCAACTAATTTTCTTGACGTTTCAAGGCACGTAACGTTCAAACGTTCGAATTGGCGCCTTCCGTCCCTCTCTCAACCTCTCCACACACACTCTCTCAACCTCTTTATGTTTTTACCTTGAAGGTACATACCATGCTGACAGAGTCCATAAAACATCGACTCCATGACAGGCTCATTCCGGCTGGAACAAATCCCAAAACCGCTTCCAATTTACTCTCTTTTTCTTTCCAACATAATAGAGTTCATGGTCCTACCTGGTGTCCACACACACACACACACACACACACACACACACACACAGAAGAATAGTGTGACATTTGTGATTCAACCTGCGTGTGCGGAGCTTGAACTTTCTTCAAAAGTATTGGCACCCTCAGCCGTCTTGGCAGCTTTTCCGTGAAGATTTACTCTTCTGTATTCTCACTAAATATTAAAGTACAAACTTCTTCCTTTCTTTCTTTCTTTCTTTCTTTTTGCATCTGAAATGGCCATCAGATCAGAGTTTGGAGTTAAACACTACAGTCCATAATTAGTAGCCTAATTGCTTCCAGTGTTAAAAAGATAATCACACTCTGTTTATAATAATAAAAACTCATTATATAGTTCTACTTCAACAATTTTGACCACATGGTCTTTGTAGCCAGAGTCACTTTGGGTCAGTTTATACTGGGAAAGTTTCTCGTGTTCAGAATCGGTTTACGCGCATGCTTAACTCCGTTCCGTTACTCAGTGTGTAGTTCACACCCTCATGGTTGCGTCAGTAGCGTCTTGAGAACCGGCATCAATCACAAGAGCGCGCCATTAAAGCCCCAAAAAATTCAGGGAAAGAAAATATGAACAAATTTGAATATGAACAAGGAAGAATTTTTTGCAGGAAGGAGTTTTTTTTTTTTTTTTTTTTAAATTAGTGGCGATGTAATGTAAAAGCAAGAGAAATCTTTTCATAAGTGAATAAGACAGCACAGGAGTTACATCCAGTTTGTGTGTTTATAGATTAAAGTATTTTTAATCTTTTTTTTTATTAATTAATTTAGGAATTTTTTTCCTAGCTCTAAAAATAAATGAATTAATTCTAAGTGAATGAATTAGTGAAATGAATTAAAAAAAGTGCCATCTTATAGGTGATCCAGATTTGCAATTCTTATTTTCAGGAATTAATTTTTCAGTCGTTTTTCACTCATTTCTTTAATCTTTTATTTATTTTTATTTTTTTTTTGCAATAGCATATATTTGTAAGGAGAGACCTGTGCTCTCACAGCAGCCGTCTCATGGTCTCATGGGATTTTTGTGTGTGTGTGTGTGTGTTTGTGTGTGTGTGTGTGTGTGTGTGTGTGTGTGTGTGTGTGGTGTCACTCCGCAACCTTCCATGTGAAAGACCTTCTCCAAACACCGTGTGATGGACGGATCACTTGTGAGGAGAAGTGGCACGACCTTGTGAAAAAGAAAAAGACGAAGAATGATAAAAGCCGGGGCTTGAAGGCTAAAACAAACACGGAGTGAAGGATTGCGCACATCTGCGTTATGCACACAGTGGCAGAAATGACAAATTACCACTCAAATCAACCCCCCCCCCCCCTTTCCTTATTTGCACGTGTGCGTGTCCAGAAGGTGTTGATTCACAGAAGCGCAGCTGCAAATCCCAGGGTTCTATTAAACACATTCGCTCCAACTTCACTTCACTGCTGACGTGCTGAAGATTTCTGGAAGCAGTTATCGAACTTTTTACGGAAGGAGTCTCCAGTGTCAGCACTCCGCCCCAGTCAGAGGTAAACGCCTATGTTCTTCTTCTTCTCTATCTTTGGGACGGAGGAGTTTGTTTTGCGGTTCCTTCGTCACATGACCCGTGTTGGTTGTCTTCGTTAACGTCGCGATAGAGAATAAAGAAACGTTTACTGTTTATGCTGTGATGGAAATCCAGCGCCGTAACGCCGGAGACGCTCTGCACTCGCGCAGCACTTACACGCAATAAAGCGGCGGTAAATGTTGGATTTAAACGCTCTTCTCGTTCTCTACTGAGCCATTTCTTTTTTGCCGCTCGGGATCCGTGAAAATGAGAGCGGGTCCTCGGCGTGTCTCGCGAGACGCAGGCTAAATAAAAGGATTGAATGAATAGAAACTCATTATATAAATATTGCATTGGAGGGGATAATTAATGTTGCTTAAAATAACGCACATGGCCCATTAATGCTAGGAGAGGCAGAAAAAAACTGGGTTCTCAGTGAACGCTACATTTAAAGCCGGGGTATTTCATTCCTCCTGCAATGCCTAATGCTTTCCTAAACGCTTTCATCTTTAATTTAACGCCACCGCGAACACGACATCAACTAAATAATCGCAGCCGACCTTTAAATAACACACACAAGACAAGACAAGAGATTCTTTAGGTTAGGAATTCTGTTCCTTTATCCGTTAGTACTCCTTTTCCGATTGGCTTTGGTAGAATTCCTGGTATAAAAGAAACCCAAAATCTTTTATTTATTTATTTATTTATTTATTTTTTTTACCTCTGTTCACATGGGTGGAGGCAGATATTCAGTTAAAATGTCAATTTTACCGGCGTAATTACAGTAACGGCTAATTCCAACGCGTGATGATGTCATTAACCGAGTTCAGGACGAGGAACTTGTGCTTATTAAACGCTGGAACAAACCGTCAATAATGATGTCACCGGGAGATAAATTACAGAGTGTAAATCACAGAAGTGTCCATGACATGTAGCCATGATGGTGTTTACCGTAATAATCCTACAGACTTTAATACCATTCAGATACTGTTGGGGTTTATTAGACAGGACCAGTCTGAAGGTGATAAAGTTCACGCACGGGGTTCGTCACGGTTCCGAGTCAGGATCAGAGAGAGAGCTCAGACTGAATGCTCTCTTAGAAACCCATCCTAAACCAGAAGACTGTTTAGAACCCATCATGAAGAACTCTAGTGCTTATAACAGGCCCAGAGCTGCGGAACTGTTCATAAAAAAAAAAAAAGGTATATCTGCAAAACGGTTTAAACGCCACCCGTTACTGCACTTCACCCGCCCTACACACCTGCTTATAACCCTTCCTAAACCATATAACTGTTTACACCCCTCATGCAGAACAGTTCATCAGCCATCCAGGTTCAGATGGCTTCATCACCACCGGATCAGACCTTCAGAAGCCATCCGGTCCGTATACTCCATTCAGAGACGCACTATTGTGTATCGTCATGTTCTTAAAGCACTGACGCTTCACGTGAGACCTCAGACAGTGCGTTAAAGTTTCATCACAACGTTAATTCCACGCCATCGTCTCGTCCAGTCCGGTCGTGTTTCACTTTGGTATTGCTCCTTACAGACTTTATTTCTGCACCATCAGGTTTCCTTCCCTACAGACGGTACATAAAACCACGCCGCTAGCGCTGACTTCACGCTCCCTTTGAACCCTGGGAGCTTTTCAGCGTGACACAGTGTTCCTCGAAGGTCGCCGTGTAAACCGTCACGAACCAAACACCGCACATATCGTGACACCAGCGATATTTTCCCTCTGTCTCTTTTGTCCTCCGTCAGACCTCTTCACTGCATAACGACTTCACAAGACGACACACAGCAGCAGCAGCAGCAGCAGCAGCAGTCGTGCACAAACACAGAGCGCTAGAAACCGAGCTGAAAGTGACTCCTCGCCACACGTCTGTCTGAAAAACCACACACTGCTTCGCTGGCACGAAAGTCTGAAGCCGCACACAAAACTCGCGAGCTCATTAATCAGCTGCTGCTCTGCTGAACGTTCCACACCAGAGCAGTGGCTCTCCTCGCTCCAGGTCCGGTTCCTCGGGGAGCCTCAGACCAGAGAGCATTTTAACACTGAAAATACAGGAGGCTTTATTTTCCCAACTCTAAACACACCACAAACAAATCACACACACTCACTGAAAAAAAAAAAAAAAAAGATAAAAAAGAAAACGAGTAATGAACGTGTCCTTGTGCTTATCCTTTGTATCTTTATTACACACCCTTCATGGGTAAACACGGTGATTGTGTACCTTTTAAAAAATGATTTATGGTACATGACCGGACATTAAACATCCGCCTTCCAGAGTGAAACTTTAATCTTCGGAGAGCTTACACGTCGCTTTATCATTTGGCCTAGAGGTTTATTTATTTATTTATTTTTAAACGCAACACAATTTTTTTTATTTGTTGTGATATAAATTGCAGGATTTCTCCATTTTTTTCGCCACAAATCTAAAACTACAGTAAACCCTCGTTTATCGCGGTTAATCCCTTCCAGACTCTGGAACTGTGATAAGTGAATTTCCGCGAAGTTAGAGCATAGAAAATCTGTTTACGACCTTCTAAATACGTCTTTAACATTATGAGAGCGCTCTAGAGATTAAATAACACCCAATTTTTTGGAAAAAAGTCAATAAAAAATAAAAAATAAAAATAATTGACTCAAGACAACCGAGCGCAACCCGCATTTTCACTGTCTCGATCAACTTTTTAATGAATATACTGTATTTGAAAAAACGCGATAGAGTGAAGCCGCGAAATTCGAACCGCGAAGTGGCGAGGGTCGCCTGTACTTTAGTATAATACAGAACTAATGACGTAGACTAAGCGATATATAATGAAATGATGTCGATATCATGGTCAATTTTGCCACAATACACTTTTCTGAAACTTTTTTTTTTTTTTTAACTCAAATTTTTGTTTAAATAATTTATATAATAACTGTGAAGGTCACCAGATGCAGCTGAATGTTGTGATGCACTTGTTAAAGTAAAAAAAAAAAGCTGCACTGAATTGCTAAGAAACTGGATCTTATAGATCATATCGAGAGGCAAAGAGCTAAAGCTGTTTTCTGGACATGACGTCTTGGATCTCTGTGCTGAAATGCTGGCCATCTGGGAGCCCGCTGACACAGAGGTGGCGTTACAGCCCTAATGATCTGGGTTCGAATAGATGCCTGTTTGGTCTCAGCAGACCCACGAAATGACCAGCAATGAAACTGCATCTGTTTAGGATCTCTAGAGAATCCAGAACGGTGCAGCTGCACATCTCGAGTCGAGGCGCCTCGTCAACTAACGGACAGTCATCTCAGAAAAGGTCTAAGCGCTGATTTTAGAACGCAAGGCTTGCACGGACTCACGACTCGAACCTTCAACCCGAGCCACCGGACCGGCTCTCTTACATAAAATCGCTCCCTGATGTCTAGTATTTAATCCTAATAAAGGATTTCCTGGACGTAACGGTGTGGTTTCAGTTTCTCGCCTCTCCTGGACAGTGCAGTTTACCTGCCCCAGGTGTTTCAGGGTACAAAAAAAAAAAAAAAAAAAACACAACGCTCGTGATTGGAGGAGAAACGGGATCACAACAACCAATGGGGTATCACACAAGAGAAGCAGCAGGAAGGAGGAGAAATAAAAAAAAAGAAGAAGAAGAAGAAGAAGAGGGCCACCTACAGTGAGAGGAGCTCCAGGGGACGAATGATCTCGGCATGCCTTTCTCCTGGATCAGACATGCACGCTTCTGCTGCTGCTGCTGGTGGTGGTGGTGGTGGTGGTAATAATCCACGCTTAGAAACGGGTTCGGGGTCAAACCCACCACGTCCACACTCTCATACATGGCGCAAAGTGGAGACTCCAAACTCCGGGTCAGATCGGACTATACAGATCAGACACACAGGCCTGGGATTGGACGCCAACTGGTTCCTCCTGAGATACACTCTTGTGCTCGGGAGTGTGTTTATGGGGTCACAAACTCGCTCACGGGTTGCCGTGTGTAAGAATGTGCACACACACACACACACACACACACGACTCAGCCGAACAGTTGCGTCTCTGTAGCGTCATGCATCCTTAGAATGATCGCGATCGCACTTCAATAGCCTAATAAAATAAAATAAAATAAAATAAAATAAAATAAAATAAAATAAAATGCAAGAACAAAAAAAAAAAAAAAAAAAAGCAAGGATTTAATCAGCGGTTCAGATCGTTACCGGGTTTAAACCGAGCCCCTGAGTGTGTGTGTGTGTGAGTGTGTGTGTGATAAAACAATCCGACATGCAGGATCGTGTTTAATCCTCATCCGCGGGAATAAAGTCCCGTCCCGAGCGCGCGAGGTCAACAAGTCCGTCCTGTTTCTCCGCGCTCCGAGTATAACACACGCGCCGATCTTCATCCGCAGTCGGGTTTTTTTTTTTTATATTTTTATTATTCTTATTTTTTATTTTTAATTCGTTTCCGTTTTCTCGTCTCTTCTCTGGAACACTCCTCTGTCTCTCGGCACTGGCTCCGAGCCGCTCCGGGTTTTTTTCGCCTCTTTCTTTCTCCCACCAGCTTGACGAGCGCCAGCAGCTGCGCTCTCAGCTCCGCCCACCAGACACGCCCCCTTTCACACAGACCCCGCCCCCTGTGCGCACTAACCCCGCCTCTCTCCTCTCCTCTCCTCTCCTCACAGGGCCTCAGACTAAACTAGAACACTCCTGTTGTTGTTGTTGTTGTTGTTTCACTGTGAACTTTTACCCAATAAAATAAAAATGAATTATTATACGATAATATAAAGCTTATTATAAATGAAAGGCTTTGATATTACACTGTATATATCATATGTTACACGTATATTATGTTACACGTATATTATACAGGAGTTAGTCCTGGGCCGATCTCTCCGTGAGGGTTTCCTCGGGGTTCTCCGGTTTCTTCCCACAAGTCCACGGATTTTAAATTTACCCGTACGTTTGAATGGTCGTTCGTCTCTCTGGGTGTTTTCACGTATACAAAACAGTTAATAAAAAAATAAAAATAAAAATATTTGACTCAAGACAACCGAGCGCAACCCGCATTTTCACTGTCTCGATCAACTTTTTAGTGAATATACTGTATTTGAAAAAAAACCACGATGGAGTGAAGCCACGAAATTCGAACCGTTCCAGACAAAATTATTTGGCCTAGAGGTTATTTTTTTTAATTATTTTTTTTTTAACACAACACAATTTTTTTCTTATTCGTTGTGATATAAATTGCAGGATTTCTCTATTTTTTTCCACAAATCTAAAACTACAGTAAACCCCCGTTTATCGCGGTTAATCTGTTCCAGACTCTAGCACGATAAGTGAATTTCCGCGAAGTAGTATTTCCGCATAGTTAGAGCATAGAAAAATTGTTTACGACCTTCTAAATACGGTTTTTAACATTATTGGAGCCCTCTAGACATGAAATAACACCCAATTTTTTGGAAAAAAAGTCAATAAAAAATAAAAAATAAAAATAATTGACTCAAGACAACCGAGCACAACCCACATTTTCAGTCTTGATCAACTTTTTAATGAATATACTGTATTTGAGAAAAACGCGATAGAGTGAAGCCGCGAAATTCGAACCGTGAAGTGGTGAGGGTCGACTGTACCTTAATTTTTTAAAAGAACCAAACTCAGTCCTCTTAAAGTGGACCAACAAAAAAAAGGGACTCTGTCTTTATTGCGTTTAGATTGTGAGTTCGCTTCAGCTCTGACGCTGCCTCGGTTCACGCTATGGTTCCTCTGGAGCTCTCGGACCTTCACTGCTTTCAATTATGGGTACCTTTCATATGGGACAAGATGGCTGTTACTATACTTGTTCTAGTGCAACCCTAGCCCATGTGATCTGTGTACGGCAAGCCTCGAGGGGTAAAATACAACAGCAGAAACAGGCGAAGTGAACCCGGAGCACTTTGTGTTCAAGTGGGACAGATAAACACTGAATATAAATACACGAGGAATGAGTTCAAGACAAGAAACAAACAAATAAATAAATGTGCTTTTCCTCAGAATTATGTGGCAAAAATGTATTTATACTTTTATTATAACTTTGCTTTTTTTAATTGAATACTATAATAATAAAGTTAAAACAATGGAAGGTGTAATAACTGCTTTTTATTAAATAGGTGAATGTTAATAATATAAAAATAAATTAATTACTATTATTAATTAATTACTGCTATTAATTACTATTATTATGACTTTTTCTCCGTTTTTTTGTGTTGTTGTTGTTGTTTTTACACAATTTGGAGCATTGCTCTAAATAACAATTTTATACCCGAGATGATTAGACATCATATTCACATTTTATATTAAGGGGGAAATTTAGCCTATAATATAATATAGTATAGAACTGAATAATATAAATTATATGAATACAGTATACACAGTATATAATCATTTAAATGTGTAGTTTTTATTGGTTTATTTACGTTTTCTCTGTAAACAAGAATGGCAATAAATCAGGTAATATTTACGCACATTATTTTTTAAATGTATTTTAAACATATTAAAAATTATGCATTTTTTATGTATTTTCTTCCTTCTATTATTATAGATGTCTAATTAACATTTAAATTTTTTTTGAGACTTCAGCATGTTGTGGAAATGCACCGTCTCTTCTTTTTAACCTCGTTAATGAAATATCAGACATAACCCTGCTATTATTTAATTAGGCTATTGCATTAGCATGACGGCTTGCTAGCTAATTACCAGCTTTAAATATGTAAATAGATTTCTGGTGAGATGATGATGATGATGATGATGATGATGAGGTGATGAGACTCTATCCTCCACTTGAGTATTTGATTTTTTTTTTTTAAGGTTTCAGTGTTATGTGAAATCTGCCAGTAAACCAGAAGCGTTTAAAAGCGCAGTGTTCATAACAGGACGATGGATGTTCACCACCCCAAGGTTCCTGCCAGGCACTGATAGCTCCATCCATCAGGAGAGCGACGGATGATTCCTCGCCAATCCCCGTCCTTGACTCTCAGTAGGTCTGCTACTGATCTCCACACCATCGAAAAAATTAACCAACACGCACAAAAACAGCTGATCGTCCAATAAAAGGACGTTCCTTAATGGACGAGTCGCTTTTATCTGCCACGGAGTGCCGTCTCTAATGGACGTGACGAGCGACGTGAGCTCTCGGTCTCGTGATTAAATGGCAGGATCATGTCTTATTGCCCAAACCACTTAACGCAGGGTTAAAGTGCTCAAGGAACAAAAAAAATTCTTCAAATGTTTTATTGGAAACACAGACGGTCCTCCTGGAGTAAATCATTGACGTGAAGCGAGTCGCATCAAAGCCCGTGACCTTGAGAGAACGAACACGAGTGTTGTCGAGGAGCTGATAAAAGTCCCTCGGCGGCAGCGTGATAACAGCGTTACAATAAAGATAACGAGCGCAGGAGGCGGCGTCTTAAACGTCAGTCGTAGAAACGAGATCTAGCGCTATTGATCCGAGCTCTTCGCTTTGATCACTCTGGAGAAACCAGGGCACGATAAGAGGATATTATCTGAGCGCACCATGGACACTGCATCATAAATGATAAACAGTCCTGATCTTTAATACAAGTGGTTACAACTATGATTCACAGATTTTATTAGTTTTTAATAAAACTTGCAATGTTTTGAGGTTGTACATGTTTCCAGAGAGACGGCTTTAACAAACTGAGTGCTGATTCACACGTCCTGACAAATCGGAAATTTTGATTTCCACCAAAGACTGTTTCCAACCATCTGTTCCAAACCCTCTAATCCACCAGTCTTGACCAAAAGCCAAACCCAAGAAACCTAAAAGTGTACATTTCAAAAACAAACCTTAATTATCTAATGAACCTGTGAAGAACCCTCAAAGAACCCTTGAGGAACCCGTTTTTCTAAGTGTGTATGTATTAACTCGTAAGTGTGTGGTACAAATTATTACAGGGTTCTTCAAGCCTCCTAAAAGTGTTCTACTTGGACCACTTTCTAATACCAAAACCCTGCTGTAGGGTTCTATCTTACAACCAAAAACCTCTTGGGGAACTCTCAAAAGTTCTCAAAATTGTGCTCCTATCAGAACCATTTTAATTATCTAAAGAACCTTTATTTTCTTAGAGTGTACGGTTAAGTGTGTGGAACAAACAGATGGTAATCATGTTCTTCGGAGAAGAACCCAATCAGCAACTAACAGACCTTCTTGCTCTGCCCTTTAGTGTCATTAGGTCATCTTGGTACCTTCAGCGTATGTATTAGGAACTTATAATTAAGACCAGTCTCCATTGGAAAAGGAAGTTATGAACTGATAAGCATATTACTGTAGTTTTCTGAACATGACCTAGCATGGGTTCTGGAGAAGATCTCAAATTAAACCACGTTCAAGTAAAGCTCGTAACTCGGAATTTCCATTCTCAGACCAGGAAAAGCATCCTCAAACTCGGATTTCCTACTTGGGAAGTCAGGAAGATGTCCTCATCCCCAAGCATGTGCTGTGATTTCAACAAGACATGATCAATGGGAGCTACAATATCACTTTAAATGAGATTATAGTGAGTACAGAATGTGTGATTTGCGAAGTGGCTTATAAAAAATAAAGAAGAAAAAATAAAAGTCAGTGATGAAGACTGAGAGTTTACAGGTGATTAGACAGAGATGTCAGAGGGTTGTTTTTTTTTCTCTCCACGTGTCAAATTCAAAACACGTCTTTATCAGTTCAGTGACCAGAGTCGCATCAGTGAGGTTTAGATGTGGTGATGTGAAGCGGCACGACGAATCAAAACACGACCACATCAACTTGTCTTATTTATAGCTACGACTTCAAAATAACCGCTCACGCCATCCAGCTACGTCTGACGCTTATCAGGACCTGCGTAAGTGACAAAAGTCCCTGCTGCAGCGGGTCAAGGGGTTTCAGCTACAACAGGGCGAGACTTTAATAGACAGCTGGTCGTTGGCAAATTCACACAAGTTGTTAGACTTTCAAACGCTCTTCTTGTCATCATACCTTTCAAAAAGGATCCTGAAAGGACGCTCGAGGCGAGTCCCGAGTCCTCTGTTTGAGACAGAGGTGGAGGAGGAGGAGGAGGAGGA
>JAOVYU010000031.1:26840832-26851083 GCA_025674565.1 Synodontis membranacea | reverse complement strand
CACACACACACACACACACACACACACATACACACACTTTCTCATATCACTATTTTGAAATGTAGTTGATGTCATAAGGTATATAAGGAGTATGAGCATCATATTTGAGTGTAGGAGAGAAAAAAAAACATAGGAATGGTTAGGAACATAGGAAAGTCTGATATGTAACATCAAATATATATTTTTATTGTATCATTTATGATTTTATAAGATCATTTGTACAGATTTTTATTTCATGAATGATCTTAGCTCATCTTATTAATTTGCCTTATCACAAACCTGCTGTTATCTATAAATACTTGATAAAAAAAAAAAAGAGAAAAAAACAGGAGAAAAAATATCCATGAAAATTGTAGAAAAGTTTATCTTTAAAATATTTATTATATCGATTTTATACACAATTTATGATTTTTTTTTTTGCTAGAATTTGCATAGATTTGTATATATAATTAGTGATTGTAGATCATTTAATTATAAAAGTATATAAATCTATAGAAAATTGATTAAAAATAAATAAAATAATAATAATAAATAAATAAATAATTATTATTATTTTAGATATATTTTTAACATATTAGTTATATTTAGCATTTTACCTGACTATATTCAGTTTCAAATATAAAATATAGTTAAATATATTCTTGCTGTGTTGTTTTTTGTCTTACTGTACATAAAATAAATAACACATTTTACTCATTTATTTATTAAGATTCTTATTTAAGTGAATAAAATGGCTCCCAGCTGCCTCATTTCTATAATCAGCCCACGCTACCAGCTCTGTGATTCTGTGCGCTGTAATTAAAATTCTCGACATGTGTATGACGTGTTTTGGGAAATGACCTCATGTCGCACTGAAGCGAGTCAGCGCAGGGAACAGAAACGAAAGGAAAAAAAACGAGATGTTTCTCAATACACAGTGTTTAAAATTAGCAGGTTGCGCTCACTCACTGCGGCATGACTGAGAGGTTAAAGGTCTCTGTGCCAGGAAGATCAGCACAGGAGTAAGAAGAGCCACTGAGAAGTGAATTTATACACGGCAGGTCAAATTTAAACACGTCTTCTTTTAGATCAGTGACCTTGAACATGCTGATCGTGTCATGATGAGCTCACTGGTGTAAAGAGAGAAGCAGGAGGAGGTTCGAGCTCGGGCTGGAGGAATATATAAAGCATGGCGAGGGTCTCTGTGCCTAAAGCACTCAGCTGAGAGCGCAGAAACCTACAAGCTCAAGAGGAAATAAACAGGAAGATGAGCCAGTCCATTATGGAGAGCCTGTTCGGAGACGATCCTTTCTTCGAGGACGCGTTTCTGCTGTGGCCGAGACGCCGCAGCCTGACGGAGCGATTCCTGCAACGCAGAGAGCAGATGATGGAGAGCTTCCGGGCAGACATCGGAGACAGACTCATAAACGAGCTCTTTCAGAACCTGGATGAACTCTTCTCTACGCCATCATCTTCAACATCGTCCACGTCCACCGCCAGACTCACAGGTCCGAGCGTCTTCTCCCTTGACACTCGTGGCTTCTCTCCAGAAGACATCGCCGTCACTGTGTGTGGCCGAAAGCTGGAGGTCAAGGTGGCAAAGCCGACGGAGACGGACTCGTCCTGTCCTGCAGGATTCTCCCGGAGCGTGGAGCTCCCAGAACACATCGATCCATCCACGCTCACCTGCACGCTGGGGGACGACGGCTTCCTGAAGATCGAGTCTCAGGCCAAAGAGGCAGAGTCCGATGAGCCGGCCGTCCCGGTGCGCTTCAGGACATCGCTGGATTTCCCTCTGAGCAGAGACAACACAAGCAAAACAGAGGAGAAAAACGACTAGAGACTGAAAACTCATGTCGTGCTGCTTGTTTTGAATTATTTGATGTTTCCCAAAATGATCTGCATTTTGTAAAAAATATTATCTCAACCTTTCAGGACTAAAGACGGCATCTTTTTTTCTTTTTCTTTTTTTAAACATGTTTTTAGCATTTCTTTTTCTTTTCTTTCTTTCTTTTTTTTTTTTTTTTTTACATTTTTGTTATTTTCTTGTAATTTGTGTTGTATTTACTTTTAAAAATGTCATTAAAAATTTCCTTAGAGATGTTTTTAACTGTAAAGTTGCTTCACAAATAAAGTCATCTTGACTTGACTATGTTATTGTAAGTCAGTAAAGAATAATGAACTGCACCGTATATGGCGCTATTAAATTATTGAAATAACAAGGGTGAAGGCACAGAGTTACTGTTGGCACCCAAACATTGATTATTTTCCTATAGGAGCATGTTCGGAAATGTTTTTTTCCTCTTACATCTGCAAAGATGAAATATTAACAAGCCAAAAAAAAATTCTTGGAAAATAAATAATGAATCTTCTTCTTATTATTTTTTTAACTTTAAGAACAACTGACTTAACTACATTCATATGTCTAAGATAAATATTCTGGTTTTAAGAAAGCTTAACAAGTCAGATTTTCTCACTGTATTGGCAGATAATTTTACTGCATTCTAGTGCCTATTTTCTTGTTTTGGATTTATTTATCTTATTTTTTTCACAAAGATTTTTTTTTTGCAGCATGCAGATTCCTTTCAGGCGTTTCCTGCTTCTTTGGAATTCTGTGCAACAGAACAGGAACATACGGCAGGCCGAAGGTGGATGGTCTAGATCAGCAGAAGACCACATCGGGTTCCGTTCCAGTCAGATAGGAAGTCGTGGCACTGTGGGGACAGCCTCGTTACAAACTGGACAGTTGAAGATTATAAAAATGTTGCCTGGTCTTTTTCCAGTCTTCAGCTGTTCAGTTTGGGTGAGCCTGTGCCCACTGAAGTCTCAGATTCCAAGGTGAGAAGCAAGGCTAAGCAATCGTGAAAACAGTGGCTCAGAACTCACACGTGCCAGACCTCATAGTTATCCTAAGTACCCATCTGCTTTGTGAACTCAATGAACAGGAAGACTGTGTGACAACCAAGAAAGAGCTCTAAAATGTAGGATTGGGCACCCTCTGGTGGTGTGGTGGTGAACTGTCCATGATAGACAAGACGCTTGCATACAGTAAGAAGTATGATCCAGCGAGATTTTTAAATAATCTCTCTGTGACTACGTCTGTGGGAAAAACAGGAATCGTCCTGGTGAGAAATGATCAGCACTGTGGCTTTGGTGCTCTCACATGCTCTCTACATTTTCTGGATGTCGCTGTTACCAGATTGAATTTAACGCATAATCCATTGAGGCTAAAAATGTAGCAATCAGTAAATAAAAAACCTTCTGAAACTACCAAGGTCTGGACCTCAGTGTGCTGAAAGTTTATTCTGGCCATGGCTGTACAGTCTCATACCGCTGGCTGTGGTCACTGCAAACCAATACAAAGGTTCTTCTCTATGATTAGTCCATTTCTATCCTGATGATCTGCTGTCTCCGTGGATGAGACGCTTTGTAACAAACCGTCCGTGATTTGTACTGTTTGCAAATTTCTATAAATTGTACAAATGAGAATCTTTGATATCACAACAACTCAGTACTTACATGTTTACATTTGTATTTTAAGATGCTGTGCCATACAATCGTTAGTTTTCTTTCTTTTTTTTTGTGTTTTTTAAAAATTTTTAATTGGAACTGTTAAACTAGTTTGACCATACAGCAACCTTTAACCTCTGCTATAATCATTTATTCATTCATTAAAATTCACTCATTTTCGGTAAAAAAAATTGTATCCGGTACCTTGGCATCGACATCACGAAGGACGTTTTGTACAGAATATTTTTATTTTATTTTTATTTTCTTTTATTTCTTTTATTTTTTTATCCTAGTTAAATTTATTCTCTATTGTACTTCTTTTTATTCATATTTTTCTTATTTATAAGTTTTTATTTTTTAAGGTCGCGGGAGGTCGTATAAGCACTTCACTGCATATCGTACTGTGTATGACTGTGTATGTGACAAATAAAATTTGAATTTGAATTTGAATTTGACCTGTCCTGGCTCTGTCACTTTAACACCGACCCTGGTGAAAAAAGCCGCTCAGTGTCTTTGCCACCTTAAGACGCGTAAGGAGATTTAAACTGTCTGCTAAGATACTAAGTAGCTTCTACACCTGCATCATCACAAGCATCCGGAAAGGAAGCATCACAACCTGATTCGGGAGCAGAAGCAGGATGGGTGTGCTCTCCAGATGGTGATGGGATCAGCTGAGGGCAGACCTGCAGTCTAAATACAGCATGCATTGCTAGACCAAGGCCATGAAGATAGTGAAGGACCTCAGCCATCTGAACATCTGTTGCAGTCAGGGAAGCACTTCCACTCGCTGAAGACCAACACAGAGAAAATGTGGAGGAGCTTCTTCCAACATTATATGGATATGGAGCTAATTAGGCAGGAAAGTCTGGCAGCTTGCCAAATGCCAACAGGGGGAAGAGTTTGTGTGAGGGGTCCATGGGGTCATCCACGCTCGTGGCTGGATGCAGCGTGTGTAATAAACGTCTGTGATGGAGGGAAGAAAGACTCTCATGATCTTCTCAGCTGTTCTTGCTATCCGCTGCAGGCTCTTGCAATCCAATACGATGCAGTTTCCATAACAGATAGTGATGCAGCTCCTCAGAATGCTCTTGAAAGTCCCTGTGTAGTAGGTGGTGAGGATGGGTGGTGGGAGATGGGCCTTCCTCAGCCTTCACAGAAATTAGAGACGCTTTTTTTGGCTTTGGAGCTGGTGTTGAGGAACCAGAAGAGCTTCTCTTCCAGGTGAATGCCAAGGAATTTGATCTCCAAAGAGGATCTGCCAATTTTCAGTGGAGAATGTTCCCAGACTTGGGAGTCAGCAGAGTGAACAGAAGTGGACTGAACACACAGCCCTGGGGGCCCCCAGTACTCAGTGTGATGGAGCTGGACATGCTGCTGCCGATCCAGACTGACTGAGATCTCGGTCAGTACACCGATCAGGTGTAACATTATGACCACTGACAGGGAAAGTGAATAACACTGATTATCTCTTCATCATGGCACCTGTTAATGTACATTGATTACATTTTGTATGAGCATGAGCATAAGCATAAGAACTGGACCACAGAGCAATGAAAGAAGGTGGCCTGTTCTTTTATCTCTCATTTTCTTTTACATCATGTGGATGGCCGGGTGCGTGTGCACCACTTACCTGGAGAACACATGGCACCAGGATGCACTGTGGGAAGAAGGCAAGCCGGTGGAGGCAGTGTGATGCTTTGGGCTGCTGGGAAACATTGTGTCCTGCCATCCATGTGGATGTTATTTTGACAAGTACCACCTTCCTAAGATTGTTGCACACCATGTACACCCTTTCAGGGAAACGGTATTGCCTGATGACTGTGGCCTCCTTCAGCAGGATAATGCTCCCTGCCACAAAACAAAAATGGTTCAGGAATGGTTTGAGGTGTTGACTTGGCCACCAAATGTCCCAGATCTCAATTGGGCACCTGATTGATGTGCTGGACAAAAAAGTCCGATCCATGAAGGTCCCACCTCTTAACATACTGGACTTAAGGGATCTGCTGGTAATATTTTGGTGCCCGATACCACAGCACACCTTCAGGGGTCTAGTGGAGTCCATGCCTTGATGGGTCAGGGCTGGTTTGGCAGAAACTTGAGAATGATTATGTTAATGATTATGCTAGTTATTTATGTTCGTACGGTACATTAACCTTCATCACTTGAAATGTGCTTGATGGTCAAGTGGTCGTTCTGTTTTGTTCTCCATTTCTCCATTCTCTACTCCTGACTATTATCGCAACCAATTTCGAACTAATATTTAATATTTGAATAAAGTTAAGATCGTCATCAGTAACTGGGATTCATCTATAACTGCATGTTTTCACTGAGTGGTGAGAGACAGAGAAAGGCAAGGTCACCTCTTCCGGACTGTAACGAAAATACAGGACATGCATCACAGGTTAGACACAGAGAGAAGAAGTTTTTTCGGTTGTCACATTAAAAAGCATGCATTCTTACAGTTGTTTGGGGTTGATAAATATCATAATATCTGAATATAAAACTACAACTTTGCCACAGTAAAACAGACACAAGGCCACCACCTCCATGGATCCCAGCACACACGGCACACTCCTCTACGTTACCAGACAGAAACGTGGCCCAATGAACCAAAGTCACGATAAAGCATGTCCAAAATAAACCTCTAAAATCAAAACAAATAAATAAAGTCCATCTTCTGAAGTGTTTTTTTTCTCTCTCTCTCTCTTTGGCACGCTTTTTTTTTTTTTTAATCATGTTTTCTGTTATCTGATATCATGAGCAATTAGCCCGACGGCACCTGCATGACCCTCCCATCACCAAAACCTAAACCAATAAACAGATAAAACTAAGAAAACCAGGGCCTTTCATCGATTTTCAGCGTTTCCCATCATTTATGAAGTATAGACGAGACTTTTTAAAGAAGTGTTTTCCCTGTACTGTCAGTTTTATAAAAACAAACAAACAAATAAATAAATAAATTTAAAAAATGGCTGATTTTTGTTTTGCTTCATTGTCAAATTAATAAATTATTATTGTGTAAATGATAATTATTCCACCTGAACAGTGCTGCTACATTCATCAAATCATTTAGTATTAACTATGAAACAAAAAGTATTTAATTGAAAAAACAACGATTTGGCAGAGCTATTTACCCCGGATGCCCTTCCTGACGCAACCCTCCCTATTTATCCGGGCTTAGGACCGGCACGCAGGAATACACTGGAGTGTGCACCCCCTTGTGGCTGGGTCTTTTACACCCAGGCATCACATCCAGGTACTAACTAACCAGGCCTGACCCTGCTTAACTCCCGAGAACAGGCCGGTGTGGCAGCTCATTTAAATAACATAGTATAGTGTTATAATAATAATTGTTTAAATAAATATATAGTTTTACTATAAGTATATAAAATACATTAAAGTAGTAGTAATAATCATCATCATCATCTTCTTCATCATAATCCTCAAGCATATCTTTAGCCAAAATGTCCAAGTGAGGAGAAAAGTCTGCTTCTCAGTTCATCTCGGCTGTCAGATGATGGTGCTGTAGACGTGCGAGTGAGAGACGACACACACTGAAACGCCCGGCAGCTGAACACTACCTCATGAAGCAATAATAATTGATAATAATAATAATAAGAAGAAGAAGAAGAAGACAATAAATCACACTCTTTTGCAATTGCCAGTGTTATGATTATGATTATGATTATGATTAGTATGATTAAGTTGTGTACATAGAAAGGCTGGAAGTACAATTATAACAATCCTAGAATAATGGTTTACACTTCTACTGAAAAAAAGAAATGAAAGAGTAGTGTGAAGGTTCGGTTATTTAATTAAGGTGTTTGCTAAAATATGAATGAAAGTGGACCTGTAAAAAAAACTCTTGACGTTGATTATTTTCCTAATTGTTGCTATTTCTTCAATGTATTCATTTTCCACCCCGGCAGTTTACCAATTCACCACTGATTGTATTTTTTTTTAATTATTAAAAGAATGACGGTTTGTAGCTGCACTACTTTCAGGGCTGCTGTTATAGAAATTTAATCGACACCTTCTGACCAATCAGATTCCAGAATTCCACAGTATTATTTTTTTTTTTTGCGTAAAGCTTCTTAATACTAATAAAGCTAGATATATTACAACAAAAGGTTATAGTAGCTAAATCATAAATCTAGCTAATTAATGAACATAGATGAACTTAGATGATTGATGATTAGAGTAGCTGTGGCGTAAATAAATAAATAAATAAATATGCGTTAAAATGAAAGGAGGAATTGAGTAAGCTTTGTTACTGCTAAAGGCCAGAGTTGGGGCTCATTCGGGTAATCTGGCATGAATTCTGGGTTCGAGTCCGAAAGTTAAGAAAGCGATAGAAAGAGCAAACTGGTTTATAAAAAAAAAAAAGAAAGAAAGACTAAAAAAAAGAGGAAAGCTATTGTCAGAAGGGACAGCGAGGGAATTACACACCACAGAGTGAAGAGATGAAAAGCCTCAAACGCTGCCATTACATTCTGTTCCCCTGAGGGCCTAAATTAGAGGAAGGAAAGGTTTCTCTGACATTTTAGGCCTGAGGGACACCATTTGTTTTCCGTGCTGTGTGGCTCCAAAACACAGCGGTTAATATTTGATGCTCCTCGACCTCGGGCAACAAGTGCAGGAGAGAGAGCACAAGCGGCTCGTGCCTAATTAAAATGTCACCGAGGCAGGGATTTTCACTCCAATCTCGCCACGAAAAAAAAGAAAAACAAAAAAAAAGTGGGAAGATGGGAGAGAATGAGAGAACAAAGGTGTCCGTCCTTCCCTTGACACTGATGATCACCGGGAATTGACCGTCACGCTTCACTGGACTTTCAGAGAGACAGAAGACGCTCAAATGTCAGGCAGGACAAACTGCCTTTCAATCAATGCTATTAACATCCGGTTTGACACGTCATTGATTTTAGATAATGAAATCCTCTTTTCATATTAACCCAGCTTTCTCATCCTGCAAAGAACAGCACATTTACTCCTTGTTTTTTTCGAAATAGAGCTGACATTTCTTCAATGGCTTCATCATTCAGAAATTCGACCGATCATATCCTGGGAGCATTAAAGTCCAAAACATACATATATCTGTTTTTCAGTACGTTCTTGCATTAAAGACACTTCTGATATGCTTATGTGGTTGGTTTAGGACACAGTGGGACTTGTGTCCTCAATAAACTTGAACTAAGCTTTAACGTTTATTGAACAGTGGAATATTAGTGCAATCTTGGACAACTGGAATAACAATTTAAGGTCAGTTTGGTGTACACGCGTCCTCCGTCGACTCTGATTCCCACAAACTGAAAGTGGGAATAAAGTGGAAAGTGATGCAGATGATATAAAAATTACACATTTATTTATAGAGCACAAGCAAATATTAGACACGAAACATTCCTTGATTGGTGAAAAGGAGACGGTTGTATAAGGTAACATGAATGCAAAAGCATCCCAGTGTGTCTAAGAGAGCAACAGTGGGCCGTTTAATCACCTGTGCCATTGTCCAAGCTGGAAAACACATAACCATTACGAGACTGGATGGAAATCAGGCAGAACATTAGATGTTCATGGATAAAGGTGATTCCATAATAGCAGATACAGCTGTTTCTCCAAGCTTCGTTTGCTCTCTCATCTCCCACTCATTTATAAGTTTTGATAGAAGATGACGCAAGTTAAATGTTTTAAACATCATCCCATACAGGTAGAAAAGCTTGACACATTTCTGCCCGGAAGCAAATAAAAGACCTGATTTAAGAAATGTGATCACAAGTGGTCATTTTGTAATCCCAGGTGTAAACTGTTCTGCGTTTTTGGCTGTCCACTTGTGATCAGATCACTCAAGATGTTAAAGATTTTGAACCCAAGTTTGAACAGGACCAGAGTCACAGATCACAGATGAGAGACTTGGGCAAGTCTTACGTCCAATCCCAATTCCCTTGCATTGCCCTAGCACTTGGACCTACCCATCATTTTCTTTTGGGCTCTAGTGGTAGTCATCTTTTAGCGTTCCAAACAGCCCTCCAAGAGAAGCATTTTCAGATGCAGACTCCAAATGGAGCGGTCGAAGAAAATTCCCAGAACACTTTGCAAACTGAGGCAGTGTAACATAGAACATGGCTACCCGTGCAGGGAAAGATAGGCATAAATGTACATATATCATCTCAAATAAAGATGCATGCATTTTAAAAATCCATTGGAATGTCTTGGCTTCATGTACAGTAGATGCAAAGGAATGTCACTGGACCATTGGCGCCGCTGTCCGAAACGGGAATGCCTCATCACTGGCGTATTGCACACTGTACATGCCATCATTGGCTACTGATGATGTAATAAGTGGCGTCCCATTTCCTAGTAAAGATTTCAACCCCTAGTCATTGTAGCTCTGTTTTGAAGGGGCACTACCCGGTTAAGGGTGCTTCAAAACATGGGGTAGGGCTAAGCGGGGAATTGGGATTGGGCTTTAGTCTTAGCCAAACACATTGCGTAATTTAAGAGGATATATTGTTTAATGTAGCATGATGTGATTCAGCTCCTAGTACAGTGATGTTTACAGGTTTCCATGAAGGAGATATTCGTTGAGCATTTATCAGCGTCTCCAAACTTGGAGTGTCCATCATACGAGTAAGTCCATGTGAAATAGCAACACTCACATATTAGAATAAGCGCATAAGTACAAAGCTGCTCTACTTTGAGAGCTTCCATTATTGATTGACATTTCATCAACATTGTGTTCAGTGACTGCTCCAGCACTGCCAAGCT
>JAOVYU010000031.1:26779359-26791320 GCA_025674565.1 Synodontis membranacea | reverse complement strand
GCCTTTCTGCATGCATGTCTATTTATCTATCTGTCTACCTGTCTGTCTATCTATCTATCTGTCTGTCTATCTGTCTGTATGTCTGTCTGTCTATCTATCTGTCTGTCTATCTGTCTGTCTGTCTGTCTGTCTATCTATCTGTCTGTCTGTCTATCTATCTGTCTGTCTGTCTGTCCATCCATCAGTCTAACTCTGACTGTCTGCCTTCCTGCATGCATTTCTATTTATCTATCTGTCTATCTGTCTGCCTTTATTGCATGTCTATATAGAGATCTTTCAGGTTATCAGTATAAAAATCGCCTATTGCACCTTTAAAACTAATAAAAGAAGAATAAAGAATAAAGAAGAAGCAGAAGAAGAAGAAGAAGAAGAAGAAGACTACATCCGGGTTACCGGAACTCTTCGTAAGTTGCGACTTTTTGGTGAATCGCGCGGAATTTAGCCTCGTTTTCTCTCCGGTATTTTTCCTCCGCTTCCAAAGCGCGGTTCAGCTCCTTCTCCAGCGCTGAGAAATCAATAATATCACACTTCTCCATCTCACACTGCCTCTATACTTCAGGATTCTTTACTTTAACTCTTAGCGACTCAAACAACTCGCGTGCTACAAGTAAACTAGTTCACGAGCTCTCGCTGGCCTTAAGAAACACGCTGGTTACCATGGCAACGCGCACTGGTAACCATGACAACGCGCACTGACGCACAGTCGCCATTTTGGATTCGGCGACGTCATTTTAGACGTTTATAGTTTCATATTAAAAAATGTTTCTATTGTGATGTTTCTTGATTGTCGTACTGAAAAACACAGAGTAATTAAGAGTCGATGCTGAAATGTTAATGATTTAAAAATTATGATTCTAAACTGTAATTTTACAGTCGCGTGCGCTATGCAGGGTGTAAAGCGGTGCACTGGCGCCCCCTAGTGCTGACATTAAAACTCTTCTGACTGATTTTTCCACTTTTTATTATCTATAATTTATAATTTATATTGTTGATTGTACTGTTGTAGGTTTTATTATTTATTTTTAAACGTTATGTTTATGTTTTTAAAAGCTCGTTGTCTTTTGACGTTGACGTAAATAAATAATTTTAAAAGCTAAACACAAAAAAGTTTATTTTTTTCAGTTTGAGAATTTTTATTTCTGCCCGCTTTTGTTATTTAAAGATTTAAAAATTAGCTATTATTAGCACTATATTATTAATTATTTTAACCTTCCTGTTTATCACAAGGTTTCTTACAACATAAGCAAATTAATAAAATAATAATAATTATTATTATTGTTTTTATTATTATTGTTGTTAATAATAATAATATGTTAATAATAATTCTTATTAGTATTCACATGTATAATTATGATTATAAATAATATAATATTCTTATTATTCATTATTATATAATTATAAATAAAAATAGGAATAAATAATAATATCATTATTGTTGTTTTTTTTGTTTGTTGCTATGTAACATTTAATTTTTATCCTATTATATTTTATTTTTATTTGATTTATTTACTGTAATCTGTGTTTTCTGTGTATTGTGTCTGTCCATGTCTTTGTTGCTCATTGTACTGCTGCAACAACAAAAAAAATCAATAAAGTGTGTCTATCTGTGTCTGTGTCTACCTACTGATTATTCAAATGACTGTTTTACAATTATTCTAAAGCTAATCGTCTCTTATATAGTTTCTTTTGTTAAATAATTTTAAATGAGGTAAATATTTAGGACAGAGTTTCACCCTGCAGTTTTAAACACTATACTGTATGTGTTTTATTTGGTTCCTTTGTTGTGAGATTATTGAGAGTGGCTTATTATATTGCCTCCAGGTGGGTTACCGTAAAAAAAAATAATAATAAAAATAAAACATGCATTTTATACTGATTTTCAAACAAACAAATTCAATTCAAATTGTATTTGTATAGCACTTTTAATAACAGACACTGTCATAAAGCAGCTGTACAGAAATCCCGATATGCAGGAGGAAAAAACTCCCCGAGAGGACGAGAGGAAGCCGGATAAACGATTATTAATCATACAGAAGATGTAGAAGATTAAAGACGAGCAGTACTGAGTGGTTTAAGGATGTTCAGATCAGAGTCCTGGGACGAGCAACAGGATCATCATTATGATTACAGCAGCAGCAGCAGCAGCTCGGAGATAGGCCTACAGTATAACCCTACGGTGTACAGGTGAGACTCAACACTGAAATGAGAACTAAACCGAACTAACCTCTAAACTCTCATCTAAATCCAGGATACCCTTAAACTTTCCGTTTTCTCTCCCTCAGCAGTAGTTTCTCTCTCGCTCTCTCCTCTGGTTATTGTGTGTAACATCGGGTTGATATATTGATTGAATAAACTGGGTGAGGAGATAATGGCCACTAAAGCGGTTTGTCAGCGTTTGAGCTCTTTGTTCCAGCAGCTGTGATAAAGCTTTTGTTCAAGGACACAGCAGCTGAAAGATGGACTCGATGAAAGCAGCATGGCTTCTGGATCGGATTAAAATCTGCATGAATCTGAGGATTCTAATGACTTTTGTGTGAAAGGCTCGAGAAGTGCAAAACGAAGAAGAGTCGAGGATGGCTTCGGAGGAAGGATTGTTTTTGTGCGGAAATGTCACAAGTTACAATAAAACTTTTTTTTTTCTCAACAAATTCTTTCAAAATCGAATCAATAGGAAGCTGCAGAACTGTTCGTTTAGTGTCTCTTTGAGCCGTTTAGATTTAGATCAGTTCAAATGACTCGACTCTTTTACTGATTCATATTTTTTTCATTCTTTACATCACTTAAATACCAAAAAATATAATCCGAGAGGATTACAAAGGATTAAAAAGCTTGAGTAGACAAATATTGTTCATAATTTAATTTCTTATAAAATACAGTAACGTATACAATAATGTATTTTTTTTATGTTACCTTTGTCACACTTTTATCTTGGACAAAGGAATCCAAATCAATATTATGAATTTGATCTGACTACATTTGTTGTCCCAGATTTATAAATTAGGACTCCAGGAGTCAAGTCGATCCATAAATTTTTGTCCATTTTATGTTATGTTTATGTTAAGTAGGTGGAGCTGAATAAGACCTGAATGATTTATTTACTTCGAACCTGCCCCATTTAACCATTAACACACATTGATGGTTCAGCGGGAGTTCGTATTAGCAAGGATGGTCATGATATCACTTTTAAGCACAATACATGTGAACCTCCATTACAAAAAGTCCCATGGGTCAATTTTTCAAAATGGAGTTACTGTGTTGTCGATTAAAAAAAAGCTTTCCAGTAATGAATGGATCAAGGAAAATGACCAATATACCACTGAGATGCGAACATTTAACATAATCAGATTATTATATTTGAAGGAAAGTTGGAAACGGTGAAATCTGCTTCTAAACGAAAGTAGCTGGTGAAAGTTTAGGTGTTCCTAATAAAGTTTCATTAATAAAAGCTTCATTCTGAGATGAACTTAGGAGCTCCTGCTCTTTCACCATTTACACCTTCACTGCTACAAAGACTGAAGAGGTTTTTCACTCCCCCCCCCCCCCAATTTCTACCAGGATTTGATAACCACATCTAAAATGAAATCATATTTTAAACAGCACAAGGCCTGAGGTTTTGCAAAATTCTGAAGTTTTGCCCACACCCTGCATTTCCACACTTATTCAAAAACCACACTGAGTGACCTCCACCTGCTTTTGTAATGAAGGGTCACATAGAACACCATAAACACAAAAAAACCACCTGTGAAGGGGTGTGTGGGAACGTCTATAAAGTGACCTGCAGGACAGCAGTGTAAACACAAACACAATTCGTACCACAACACACTCGCATCCAAAAGGGGTTTCCCTCAGCCACGTAATGCTTTTCTCCTGAGCTCACTCAAACTTCAACCTTCCTTTAATCACCAAACATTACATATTTCTCCAGTTTATCATGGCACCTGACGAGGAAAAAAACAAGACGGAGATCAGTAAGTACAGAACAGAATCTTAAAGAGAGACCGGACGTGAAAAGAGGAAGGACGTAAACGTGTTCCATCACGGATTGAGACCGGACAGTACAGGATACAATCACTGCCGTCTCACCCAAGAGCGACGGGGTTCACTATTCCCTTCCACGACAACTCACTCGGCCACTGAGCAGACGGAGCAAGTGCTTTAAGAAGGAGTCAGGACGAGTCCAGCACACTGGAATTATTACGATTCGTCCACGAGGAACTGACACAGGAGACGACTAGTAACTCTTTACATATTTCTCCAGTTTATCATACCAAGAAAACAAAATCACCTACAGCACCTTTAAATATGGCTTGCTCAAACTCATTTGAGTCCAAATAACATTCCACGTTATTGGTAGAAGAAAATCTTTAAAACTGGTTAAAGGGATAGCTGTAATATTAATTTGTAAATAAACACAAGAGGTGATTGTGATAACATTTTATAAAATCAGGAAATCTCAACTCCTAGTCTGGGAATCTCTGCTTGAAGATGAATCGCTACCAAAATCAGACCTTTAGAAGTTTACAGCATTGATGACAGACACACTGACAGACTTTCAATATTTTATTGAAAATAAATCAAGCCGAGCGAGAGCGAGAGCTCAGGCGATGCTCCCGGCGTTTGAAGCAATCCTGGGCCACAGATCTGCGCACTCCTTGGCTACGGGTCCCGTGATGGCCGAACCTTTAAAATAAAGCAAAAAAAAAAAAAAAAAAAAATCAAGGATTATAAATAAAATGCTATTTTTCACTTTAAAGTCATAAATTCATAAACATTCAGGACATGTTTTTTTTTGTTGTTGTTCCATCACGGATTGAGATCGAACAGTACGGTGTGATAAACCGCCATCTCACCCAAGAGCAATGGGCTTCACTGTTTCCTTCCACGACAACTCACTCAGCCACTGCGCAGACGAAGCAAGTGCTTTGAGAAGGACGTCGGCGCGTTTTTTTTTTTTTTAGAACCGACTCACCTTTCATTTCCCCTTTGTTGTTCACGATGACCCCTGCGTTGTCTTCGAAATACAAGAACACGCCGTCTTTTCGCCGGTACGACTTCCGCTGTCGTATCACCACCGCCGGATGCACTGAAACGCAAAGGGACAGGAGCGAACGCTAAGGATCGTGCATCATAACACGGCATTTCAGTTCGGCGAGATGCTTCAACGTGACATTTTAAGACACACTCATGGATGAAATCAGGGCAGAGGGCGTCAGGGGTCGAGTCGGTGTTTAATTCGCCAGGAATAAATAACTAATAAAGGGAGCATTAAACGAACCAGAAATGAATCCAAAGACAAACTCAAGCTTAACGACATCTTAACAGTATTTGCCGAGTAAAAGGTCAGTAGGTTTAATCACGCTGCATATTACAATCAGAATGGAAATTTAGCTTTAGTTTCCTTTTCCGATTGATTTTTCCTGCTTCTTGAAGCAGGCGCCTCTTACACGAGCTCACTAGCAGATCAGTCACGTTAGTAAATCAAGCTGAATGGATTCAATTTGCTTTAAATATACACAAAAAAAGTTTTTTTGTTTTTTTTTTTAATGGTATTCAGCACTACAGCCGTTTCTACAAGAGGGCTGAAATGATTAACCCCGAGATCACACCAGGAGCATCAAGAAGAATTTTAGTCAGGTCAGTTCTGGCGAATTCCAAGGACAACAGCAGGCATCCTGTCCATTAAAGCGGTAAAGCAGAAACCATGTTATTGGTTTCTTGAAGCACCTGAAGCATAAAAACTACTTGTAAAAAGAAATAAAGGAAAAAAAAAAAAGCTTTCTATGATTTACACATGAAAATAAAATATTCAGAACTGAAATCAACGCTTTAAAAAGCGGCAGGAATTAAAGTCTGACCATCTTAACGGTGTATTTTGATCCGAGTGACGCTGTGCTCTGAGCTCTTCCTTAACCATCAATAAAAGGTGTAGGCGATCAGACCAAACGTACCCTTCTTCCTGAGCTCTGGCTTGCCTTTCTTCACAGTAGCCATCACCATGTCACCCACACCCGCGGCAGGAAGCCTGTTCAGACGGCCCTTGATGCCTTTGACGGAGATGATGTACAGGTTCTTGGCACCTGACGAGGAAAAAAACAAGACGGAGATCAGCAAGTGCAGAACAGAATCATAGAGAGAGAGAGAGACCGGACGTGAAAAGAGGAAGGACGTAAACATGTTCCATCACGGATTGAGACCGGACAGTACAGGATACAATCACTGCCGTCTCACCCAAGAGCGACGGGGTTCACTATTCCCTTCCACGACAACTCACTCGGCCACTGAGCAGACGGAGCAAGTGCTTTAAGAAGGAGTCAGGACGAGTCCAGCACACTGGAATTATTACGATACGTCCACGAGGAACTGACACAGGAGACGACTAGTAACTCCTCATTGCAAAATATAAAGAGGAGGAAAAAATGCACTGTAATAATTATAATCTCCATATTTAAACTGTAACCTGTTAATGATCACGTGACCTTCACAATCAGCTTCGTAAGCTGTTATTTTTCAACACACCAAGAGACAGTTTTCAAAAATTGCACCAAATGGTTGCAAAATGTGCACAGGTTACCCGGCCCTTCTCCAGGAGAGAACCCCAGGTCACCCCTTCCAGGAGAGAACCCCAGGTCACCCGCTCCAGGAGAGAACCCCAGGTTACCCAGCCCTTCTCCAGGAGAGAACCCCAGGTCACCCCTTCCAGGAGAGAACCCCAGGTCACCCCTTCCAGGAGAGCGCCCCAGGTTACCCGGCCCTTCTGTATTCTGAGAGAACCCCAGGGTTACCCGCTCCCACACCTGCACATCACTTTCCTGCTCCAGGACATAAACGTAAAATCGAAGGGGCAACTAGCAGTCTGAACACAACCTGCTCGTCACTGTGGTACAAATTCATCCACCCCCCTAATCATCACTACAACAAAAAGGAGTACAAAAACAAACGAACATAAACCACATAAACCCTGATTCTGAGATGATTATCATTATTATTATTCCCAGCGCAGTGACGTCTCAGTCTCCTGTAACAGGTTGTGTTCCTGTACCTGTGTTGTCTGCGCAGTTGATGACCGCTCCTACTGGGAGACCCAGCGAGATACGGAACTTGGCTCCAGAGGAACCACCACGTCCTGAAAGACACAAACATCATCATCAGTTCATAAAAGTTCACAAATAATCCTGTCCTAAATAATCCTTACAGTACATTAACCTCTCCTAAACACTCTCTCTCTCTGTTCTGATCAATCATGAGCCTCTTTATAAACACCAGTGAACATTTTAATCACTCAACACTTCTGATCCTGAGGAGAGTCTTTAACATGAACACTGTTATGAATTATAGCATGGGAACTCCAGCTAGCATGCTAATCTACACTACATCACTAAACCCTCCCTCATGATTAATATCTATATCTATATTCTAATGATAAATTATATCATAGTGTTAATCACGTGATTTGGGTTAAAACTGTCCGCGTGCAGAAACCGGAGCTAAACCGCCTCCATTAGCACCACAATCTGCCCCAGGGGCTATTATTATTATTAACACATAAAACAATTTTACCCCCCCGCCCCCAAACAATATCCACTAAAACACAAACTATAACATATAATAAATCAACAAGGACTCTAAAGAACAGGATTAAATCATCCAGAGGTGAAGATTAATTCAGATTCCACACTGAGACTCTGTACCTCTCTTAGACATCGCTGAACGGGAAGAGGAAGAAGGGCGAAAGGGACGCTGGGTAATAGCGTCGCGCGCACCACACAAGTCGACACTTCCGGTTTAGCGACCTCGTTCTAAGGACCTCTCGTGTATCCGTCGCGTTCGCCTGATTAAAAAAAACAAACAAAATAACGTAATAACGTATTAATTTAAAAATAATAATAATAATAAAAAAAATTCACAACGCATTTTTTCACTCCAAATGTCCAGGTGACTTAATGAGATTTAAAAGTTTAAAAACGCTGATTTAAAAGTTTAAAAACCAGCACAATTTTTATTTTTGTTTGTTTGTTTGTTTTTTTGTTTGTTTGTTTTTGCAAAACAAACTCAGATATTTATTGACAAAAGTAAACCTTGCCTAGTTTGACTATGCGTCCTCTTTTTCCAACTTTCGTCTACGAATAACATATTAATTTTAAAAATAAAAATTCCACAACGCATTTTTTTCACTCCAAATGTCCAGGTGATTTAATGAGATTTAAAGTTTAAAAACGCTGTTACAGTTTTTATTTATTTGTTTGTTTGTTTGTTTTTCTTGCAAAACAAACTCAGATATTTATTGACAAAAGTAAACCTTGTCTAGTTTGACCATGCGTCCTCTTTTTTCAGCTTTCATCTACGATTAATGTATTAATTAAAAAAAAAAAATTCAGAACACATTTTTTGCACTCCAAATATTCAGGTGACTTAATGAGATTTAAACGTTTAAAAATGCTGTTACGCTTCATTTAAAATCCACACTAGCACAATTTTTATTCATTTGTTTGTTTGTTTTTTGTTTGTCTGTTTTTGCAAAACAAACTCAGATATTTATTGACAAAAGTAAACCTTGCCTAGTTTGACCATGCATCCTCTTTTTCCAACTTTCGTCTATGAACAACGTATTAATGAAAAAAAAAATTTGCACAACACATTTTTTTCACTCCAGTTCACACGGTACAAATGTCCAGGTGACTTAAAAGTTTAAAAACGCTGATTTAAAAGTTTAAAAACCAGCACAATTTTTGTTTGTTTGTTTGTTCTTGCATAACAAACTCAGATATTTATTGACAAAAGTAAACCTTGTCTAGTTTGACTATGCGTCTTCTTTTTTCAGCTTTCGTCCACAAATAACGTATTAATTGAAAAAAAAATTCAGAACACATTTTTTTCACTCCAAATGTTCAGGTGACTTAATGAGATTTAAATGTTTAAAAATGCTGTTACGCTTCATTTAAAATCCACACTAGCACAATTTTTATTCATTTGTTTGTTTGTTTGTTTGTTTGTTTTTGCATAACGAACTCAGATATTTATTGACAAAAGTAAACCTTGCCTAGTTTGACCATACGTCCTCTTTTTCCAACTTTCGTCTACGAATAACGTATTAATTAAAAAAAAATTTGCACAAGGCATTTTTTTTCACTCACGCAGTTCACACGGTACAAATGTCCAGGCGATAAGATTTAAAAGTTTAAAAACGCTGATTTAAAAGTTTAAAAACCAGCACAATTTTTGTTTGTTTGTTTGTTTGTTTGTTTTTGCTTAACAAACTCAGATATTTATTAAGTAAACCTTGCCTAGGGTGACCACGTGTCCTCTTTATTTTTTTTTTGGGACCTAAAAATAAGTCCGAGGTGGGATTTCTAAATCACCAATTTAAATGTCCAGGAATAGGATTTTGCTTTCTACAGTCGCCGTTTCTTTTGCGGGTGGAACCTGGTTCCATTTTTTGGGCTTGTCATAGTAAACAGGAGTGCAGTAATCTCTTTGGGGAGTCTTACAGAACAGCTCGATGAGTCGATCTCGAGCATCATCCTGCAGTGAGCTGATTCTCTCTGGTCCAAAATGGAGGAGACCATGTGGACCCTCACACACTAAATGATTCATACTGTAGCTTCTCTCAGTGCATTTATCTCTGTAATGTCATCAACGTCAAACTTCACATCGAAAGCCATCTTAATGTCATGCTCTGGCAGAATGGCCTAACGGCAAACAGAGTTGAAGCCCAAACCAGACACAGCTCCAGTAAGCAGGTCTGCTCCTTATCAGTGCACGGTGATGATGCCTGGAGGGCCATGGATTTGAGGTATCAGTGTCGTCTCTTTTAGCAAAATTTCATCTGTGATGTGGCCTGGCAGGATCTGTGTATTGTCCGTGTGGGTTTGGACTTTATGTCGTTGGTCTATCGACCCGGTGCTGGACTTTATCAATATGCAGCTGACGAGCTTCTCCGAGTTCGTTTTCATCTGGCTGCTCCACCACCGGCTGTGCTTCATCTCCACACGTACATCGCATTCCTCCCTCACCGAAAGTACATCCATCGGGGCTCCCGCCGGAATTTTCACCCTGACAACTCTAAACCAATACAATCCTTCTGGTTCACTTCTCGTTATTCCCCACAGAACTCCGGCTGGGCTGTGGACCACAGTGTATTAGCCAGCCTGACCAGGTCGGCTAATACTTTTGTCAAGTCTGATAGCACCTGTGTCAACTTCAGCCTGCTTAACATCCGCTCACTTACGAGCAAGGGACATCTCGTCCAAGATCTCATCACCGACAGTAAGTCTGACAGTTCAACGACTCCACTCCCCCGGGGTTTGTTTACACCTGCCAACCTCGGGAGTCTGGCCGTGGTGGAGGTCTCGTGGTAGATTTTTTCGCAAGAATTGGAAAGTTTCGCCGTTGTCTCTACCTGTCTTCAGTTCTTTTGAATCCGTCGTCTGTCAATTCTCAGGATCTGTTCCAACTGTTATAGCTGTTATCTACTGCCCTCCAAAGTCTAATTCTGAATTTATAAGTGACTTTGCCGATCTGTTGACCCACTTGGCTACTGTTTCTCCTAATTTAATACTTCTGCTAGACTTGAACATTCATATGGACAACAGTAATCATCCTCTTACCAAAGACTTTTCATCTTGCCTCGATAACTTTGGTTTTAAGCGATATATAAACTTTCCTACTCATACTAAGGGCCATACTTTGGACTTAGTTTGTTGCTCTGGACTTACTCCTCTCAACTGCAAAGCTGATGAACTGATAATCTCTGATCATTTGCTCCTTTCTTTCAATGTCAAAATTACCTTTTCTATAACCAAGAACCCTCGTACCATATCTTTCCGTAATATTAAGAAAATTAATCCTGATACCCTTTCTTCTTCTTTCTCTAGTCTTTTGCATTTTAATAACCTGTTCACCCAAGAGGATTTGGTTTCCAATTATAACAATAGTCTCAATAGTTTTTTAAACTCTGTTGCTCCATTAAAAACCAAATCAGTATCATTCTCTCAGTCAGCCCCCTGTTTTTACATCTGAACTCAGGCTTCTGAAAGCAAAAGGTTCGATGGATTTAACGTCTCTATAAGAGAACCGGTCTTACTATCCATAAAGAAATGTATAATAATAATGTTTTGTATTATAAGGAGTGTATTAACCAAACAAAATCTACTCATTATTCTACCATTATTTGTTCAAATGAAGGTTCCACCAAGATACTGTTTTCGCTTCTTAACTCTTCTTTCAGGTCACCAGATTTTCTACCCTGTCCACCTCTACTCATCTTCCTTCTGTGATTCTCTAATGTTATTTTTCACTGAGAAAATTCAACTCTCCTCTATTTCTGATATTTCAGATCTCATCTGTAAGTCAAAACCTTCCACTTGTCAGTTACTGTCAAGCTCGTACTTCGGGTCGTGGTGGTGGTCTTGCTATTATCTATAATAAGAAACCTCTGAACTGCGATTGTTAAAATCTCAGGGATGTCACCTTGAGCGACTTTTTAAGAAAACTGCTCTTACTATTCACAAAGAAATGTATTGTAATCATCTATTGAGATACAAGGAGGCAATCTCAAATGCTAAGGCTGGTTATTTTTGCATCACTCATTCTGAATAATAATAGTAATTCACATGCCCTGTTCTCTACACTCAACCACATTTTGCAGCCGCCAGATATCTTTTCTTCTTATATGTACTCTACCTCATTTTGTAACAGACTCATACATTTCTTTACATCTAAAATCACCAATCTTCATTCACACTTGCTCCCTGTGTGCTGTATAGCTGATTGCAATTTTTGTTCATTTTCCAGTCCACTTACGACATCTTCACTTTTTTACTTTAACATTCCTACTACTGGTGAAATTGTCTCAACCTGCAAACTTGACCCTCTTCCTACATACTTGTTTAACCCTTAGGAGTCGGCGGACACGCCGGCGTACACATTTGCATTTTTTTCTGGTCACCGTGAAAAGAACTTAAA
>JAOVYU010000031.1:26724063-26737704 GCA_025674565.1 Synodontis membranacea | reverse complement strand
TCTCTGTTTCAATGCCTTGATCCCCCCCCCCCCCCCCCCCCCCCCGCCCCTCCAGGGGCCTTCAGAGTGACCACAGCAAGCAGAAACGCTACCTCCAGCCACGCTAATTCAGTGTGCTTTGACGTCAGGAGGATGAATGTGCATTAGGGTGGTTTATTTCCTGTCAAAAGTCCAAATGAGTTATGTGTGAATGCAGTACTAAAATAGGAAATGTATGATTTGGCAGATCCAAGGTTGATTTTTTTGTCTTCTACCTTGTAGAACAAGTTTTGACTTTGTCCATCCAACAGATTCATCATTCCCATGCTATATGCTGAGCTTTCCGATGGCTTGTAGCCACAACCTGGAGAATATTTTTAGCCACGCCCCTAAAATATTACAATAAAACCGATTGAGCCATAATCAGTTATTAGTGAATGTAACATGAATGCACAGCTTTATTCGGTTTCACATCGAAAAGAGCCACCATGAGTTATCACTCAAATATACGCAGTCATCCTTTTTCCCCTAAAATAAACAGCGGTTTAGACAATTGATATATGAATATGCAAATGATTGACATTTGCATAGATGTTTTTTTTTTAACTCGCTGATATTAACTGACCCTAAAAACCCCGCCCCATTTCTCTTCTCATCTCCTCTTGATTTTCTTGTTTTCTGCCAAAGTAAAGGGAAAACGGGAAATAAAAGCTATACAATTTAGACAAACTAACATCACACACACACACACACGGACACACACACACATATATATATATATATATATAAAACATCAGATCGCTGTATTTATTAACGATACCTTACAAAAAAATATCAGACAAAATAAGCTTATCCAAAAATGTTTATATGCAGGTTCAAAAACTTTTGACTGCGAGTGTGCGTTGGTGTCCAGAGAGTGATTTAGAAGACATCAACAAGCATTAACCAGCAACTTGTGCAAGATGGCCATCTTGCCTTTAGATCAGTTTCTCTCAGACGCATGCAGCAGAGCTGTAATCAGTGCTGCGGTTCAGCCTCGAGCTCCCTGTAGCACCACGGCTGATATTAAACCACAGCGCTGCTGGGCTTATCTCACCACACGCCTGCTTTGTGCTTTAAACGGAGCAGCGGCTCGATGAGGCGCAAGCAACAGGAACACGGAGGAAGGGAAAGAGAAGAGGGTGAGGAAGATGGTGTGAGAATGAATTAACACCTAAAACAGCAGCAGCCTATTAAGTCTGCAGGAAAGGAGACAGAGAGCGAGGGAGCGAGCGAGGGAGCGAGGATAAAAAAAGGAGATGCATGGTGGTAAAGAAACCTCAAAGGAGCTTGGCATGATAGAATCCGGCGTGTAGAGAACGTGGGATGAAAGTGGAACATAGAGATGACAGTGGAAAGACAGTGGAAGGTAGAAGCGACAGAATAACGAGCCACGTTGGCCCACCATGGCCCCTCTTCTTTCTTCTCCTCCTCTCCTCTCTCTTTCTCTCTTTTTTCTCGCTGCTGCAGGACAAGAGATGACGTGGACACTCGGTGAATTTCTAATCGTTGAACGCAATGAAGACTGGGGGAGACAGAGTGTGGGGGTGAAAGAGAGAGGATGAGGAAGAAAGACAGAGAGAGAGAGAGAGAGAGAGAGAGAGAGAGAGAGAGGGTGGTGGTTTGACGCATCCAGACTGCAACCATTGGCTTTTTTTCTACATTGGGGATCAGAAAAAGAGCTGCAGAGAGGCACTACACTGAATACAGGATGCATTCATCCTCCTCCACCCCTCCCTCTCTTCAGTTCTCTCCCTCCCTCTCTCTCTCTCTCTCTCTCACTCTCTCTATAGCTATCTCTCTATGCATCCATCCATAGTCATCTCCAAGCTCACAAAGACTAACAACTCATTTATCTTGCTCTCTCAAACACAAAAGTGTGTGTACTTTTACAGCACGTCTCGATATGCGGATGACTTTTGAATGTCGTGTGACGTAACTGTGTTGCGACGTAATGCAGTGTGTTACTGTAACATCAGTGACTTTTAAAATATGCAATACATCTTTATCGCAGAACGTTTGTGGAAATCGCATATAACAACGGAGAAGCGCCCCCAGTCCTGAGAAAGTCCATATTTTGTTCCGAACCAATACAAATAAAAGTCACAGTTAAGGTTTTTCCTAACCTGCAATAAGTGGTGCATTTTATTGAATAAAGTGACACAGAAACACCTCTTGGCTTTGACCTTAATGGCTCTTTTTTCTCTTTAATGCCTTTAGATGGACCAGAACATAATGAAAAGAAAAGACGAAAAAAATCAGAATACTGATACATTCCATAGTCTCATAGGTAGTACATGTGCTGCTGTAATAGAGATATGGGAATTGAGACTCGTATAATTCCATTAACCGGAAAAGGTCGATATACAGGCCGGGGAACATAGGCCCTGGGAGCAGGTTATCTGCAATACATGATACTGGGAAATGGGGCCTTGGGAATTGGATGTCCTTGGAATATATGGTCCTGGAAACCTTGGGCACTGGATAGAGAATAGGGTGCCTGGACTATTTGGATTTGTAAACATATGGCCTTAGGAGTAGGGTGTCTGAAGTACTGTATATGGGCCTAAGAACATGAAGACAGGGCCCTGAGGGGGAAAAAAGCTCTGGGAATCTAGATCCTTGTTACATAGGGCCCTGGGAATATAGCTCCTTGGAGCCGAAGTCAGTGGAAAGTGGTGGTTGAATGCTTAATGCTCTGGACTACTGATCAGAAGGTTGGAGGTTTAAGCACCGACACCAACAAGCTGAGCTAGACCCATAACCCTCTCAGCTCCAGGGGCAGCTTATCACAACTGACCCTGCGCTCTGACCCCAAATTCCTAACACGCTGGGATATGCACAGAAAAGAATTTTACTGTACCTCGAATGTACTGTATGTGTGACAAATTCAGGCCTTCTTTGTTTCTAAGGAATACAGAGCCTTGGAACATCTGGTGAGTATAGAGCCTTGAAACTTAGGGTTCTTAGAATATTGAGCCTCGGAACATGGGGTAATTAAACCTAGGAACATAGAGTTCTGAGGAAATAGATCCTAGGAATATTGATGCCTGGGAATATAGAACCTTGTAACATAGAGGCCTTTAAACAGGAACGTAGAACCTTTGATTATTCCCAGGATTGAATGATCAAAGGCTCTACATTCCTAGGCCCCGTATGTCCTAAGGTTCTGTCTAGACCCTGTCACAGACCCTATGCTCCAAGGTAACGTTGTAATGTTTTGTACATTGGACCTAGCAAACACTGGGACTTTGGTATTACAGGAACCTTGAAACATAAAGCCTGGGAACATAGGCTGGTCGGAGCATAAGTGAGTGGGAATGTAAAGCCCTGGGCTCTTGGGAACACAGAGTTCTGCAACATAGTTCTCTGGCAAAGTTTTTGCAATGGAAAATTTGGACGCTTTTCACACAATGATGTTCACCCAAACTGGCCTTTACATCTGAGCCAGTGTTATATCACACTAAAGCACAGTTACTACTCATGTTCCTTTTACTGCAGAGGGTCTGGTTTTGCAGAAGCTCTGTGTAGAGCGCACACACACACACACACACACACACACGAGCGCACACACACACACACCACAGTACAGTACAGTAAGGGGAATACCTGAGCAAACTCTCTGCTCCAATAGTGAGCACACACTCACATCATCATTCTCCCTTCAGAAATTCACCACAATTGCACGAGGCACGTAAATAGTGAGGTTTGAAATTACACATTAATATCAGGACAGTGCCTCCAGAAGCGAAAACTTTTCATGTGACTAATTATACCAATTATTAACAGACTAATTATTTCTGGAATGATTACTGCGACGGTGATGTCATGTAGGACAGCATTCATTATTATATAAACGTATATCATATATTAATTTTTTAAAAAGGCAGCGCAATTTTTTTTTTTGAGAAGTCAAATATTAGAATGACCTTCATAACAACTAGAAAGCGCTCGTTTTCGCAGCAAATGGAAAAACACGAATATCTTAGAAAAGTGATAGCTGTAACATCATCCTCGCTACGGACTCGATTTCCCGGCCCTCTCGGCGACATCCAGACATGGCGTTCCGCTGTCCGCTAATCGTTTTCAAATGGCGTGTCTCTCAGCCTGTCTGCTAATACTATGACCTAACGGCTGGGGTCCGGTGGAGAAAAATGACCATAACTTGGACGTTACAACGATTTTCACTGTGGACCTCCCTGCTGAATTTGGGCTCAAAACGATAGGAAGAGATGCGTGCCAAATCCAGCTCTGGGAGAAAAACGAATGAGGTCGATGCGTCGGAAAGTCAGCCATCTTGAAATAAACGGCTTTGGGAACGGTTCATTTCAAGGTTGATTTCAGCTTCACACTCGACTAAATATTTCCGTTATTTTCCAGGTTCAATTAGAACCGCTTTCCTTTTATTGCCTAAATTAGTTCACGTATCATCTCCGAACGATGTCATTTTCGACCTCCGCACATTCACGCAGAGTGAAAAAGAGAAAAAAAAAGCCCTGAGTCACGCCTCTGTGTTCTGTGACGAGTGATGCATATTATCCTTCCCGGATCAATGACCAGTATAGCCAGGGTTATAGATTTAATATTCAAATGTTGATTCATCTAAAAGAAATTCTTATCTAAGCAGTGCTTTGTTTACTTGTTGATTCCCGAGTAGGAATTCCAAGCTGAGGGGGTGTTTTCCTGGTCGGAGGTCGGGAGTTATGAGTTAGGACCTCTAGTCGACTGCGGTGTTAGACGTGTAGGAGGTTAAATTGGGGCGTGTCATGTGCATATGAGTGGGTGGAAGCTTGTGTCGACGTAGCAGGAGCTGGTTCATCAGGACTCTCATTATTCCGGTGTCATACGAAGTGTCCAAACAGCACTTCCCATTTGAAGAGCGAGGGCTGAACGTGCTACTGATTTCACTTGACTTGACGTTGAAGGAACATGCGCTGGAAACGCCGTATTGGGTTTTAATAATAATAATAATAATAATAATAATAATAAGCCGCTATTGTTTTCTTTTCCCAATCAGAGACCACAGTCCCGCCCACTTGATTTCTATTGGCTCATAAGACAGGGGCTCGGGTCAAAATTTGAATTCAGTGTAAGCGTTCTTAGAAGTAAGTGCGTCCTTTCCCTTTCAGTGAATCAGCTTTTCTGGTTAACTGAATAAAGGTCCAGTGGGTCAGAAATGTAAATTCTACACATAACTCGTAAATTTTGGCACCTCTGTATATTAACCAACAGAAGGGCAACAGAATGACATACATTTAGCTCGGCTACAGGCTATGTGTAGTGTGTAATGAGTGTGTGTGTGTGTGTGTGTGTGTGTGTGTGTGTGTGTTGAGCAGTGTGTGCTAAATTGTAACGCAGCACGAGAAGCGCCGGCGCTGTGAACGAAATCAAATTAGTGTCTACTCGGTGTGTTGGCATGGCTGACCAGTGTGTGTGTGTGTGTGTGTTAATGAGTGCTGCCACGCTGCAGAGCGAAGTACAAAGTGTATGCCGCAGTGAACCTACACAAACACACACACACACACACAGACACACACACAAAGACACACACCACCACCACTGAGGAGTGTGAACGCACCCCCTGTGAACCATGTGCTGTCTGAGCAACCTGGGTGAGAGTGTGACTCTAGTGTGTGTGTGTGTGTGTGTGTGTGTGTGTGTGTGAGCCACACTGTACATCTATTCAGTATCGCACTTACTGTCTAGCAGAAACACAAGTGTTTCAAACTGAGCATATACAGAATGAGAGTTCTTTCTTTTTTTTTTTTCTAAAAGTGATGGATATCCTAACTGTTTATGTTTAGTTCAAATATTCCTAGAAGTAGAAAATGTTTTAAACCTTTAGCAGGGGCGAGAGTTCGACTGTTTTTGGGGCCCGGACGTGAATCTTACGTCTTGTATCTTAAGATAAGAATCAAGGAAGAAGATCATGAATCTTGTGATTGCTGTTCAGACTTTTGGTCGTTCTGATATTTTCACGTGCTTTAAAAGTGACCTCCAGCGCTCCCAGGCTTCAGAGCGCTGCCGCTTGAACTGACACAGATACAGGCAGAGCGAGAACGCCACATATCTTCGGCCAGCTGTTTTTAGAACGTCCTTCGGTCCCCGCTGGCCGAACCAAAACCCTCCCGCCTCTCGTTATGTTCTCCCTCGTTCCGTCTTCTGCTGTGCTCTGCTCCGACTCTCCGTCTTGCCGCTCCCTTAACGTTGTCTTAAGAGTCACGTCTTTCCGTCTTTCTGCCTTCCTGTGCTGAACAGTCGTGTCTCATTTATCCTGAGCGACGTTTCGTCCTCTGCAGTGAGACGTTAATTGAGGGCGACCCAAAAAAGAAAAAAAAAAAAAAAAAAGGAAAAAAAGTTTGCTTGGAAACTAGGGTAGAGACGTTTGTTGTCCTCTCTCTCTCCGTGTCACCGTTCAGAGTAAACACGACCAAAGCTTTTACGCCAGAGTTTGAATCTCAAACCATTCTGCAGATTTCTACTGGTTTTTAACCAACAACAAAGGATGCTAATGGTGTGGGATTAAGAGCTGACGTCAGGCGCTTGCGCTGATAATCACTAGGCTGGGTTTCCTTTAACCTGCTTAATGCATAATTTGAAATTGAGCACAAAAAAAAAAAACCGAGCAACACGATCGGAACACGCGGTTTGTTTTGTTTTTTAAACATTTTTCAGATAATTCTTCAGTTTGGCCGTCTTGGTTAGCACCTTATCGAAAACCTTTTACTTGAGTGAAAGTCGAGATATCTTTAGTAAAGATATCTCAGATTGCAGATTGTTTATTACCGTGTTTGATTTGTTTACGTTCTGCTAACACGGCTACCGTTTTTTTGCAGCCGAGTTGAGTGTGATCCTGTGCTATCCTCCTATTGGTCGTAGCAGTCGTAGCAGTGCTCCGTTTGCCGAGATTTTAATCGAAGGTTCCTCGTTCCTCAATGCTTTAGTCTTTAGTCAAACCGGCATCAAATCCGTCATCATAGTGCACGTTTTTACGATCGCCAAAAGTCTCAAATCACCTCCGAAGCATTCTATTACGACGTATGCTTGATGTATGAAAATCCTCAGTGGTTCCTGAGATCCTGAAAAGGTTCTTCTCTCAGAGTGTCTGCGTTCTCAGAATAAAGGCTAGTCCTCGTTCTCTGTGAACGGAAATCGAGCTTCGTGAAGTTCTCCACAGTCGCCGGTATTTTCACACCAGTTATCAGTGAACTCACGCAGACGATGATGTAATGGTTTGGCTGGTAAACTAGTTGGAGAAAGTGGGCCTCGTTTTGCAATCCAGCTGGTGGTGAGACGCCTTGAACCTCAGCTGGGAAATTGCTCCGTAATCCTCTCATTTTGTGTCTCTGCCTTCTCCGCCTCCTCTCTTCGGCTCTGCTGCGCCCGCTCCATTCTTTCCTTCGTCACGTTCTCGCTCGGCTGAGTTGACCTCGTTCCTCGGAGCCGCCGGAGAGCCTCAGCGAGAGAGAGATTTAAGAGAGCAGAATCTCTTCTACTCCCACCGCCGTGGCTTGTACGTAGAGCCATGTTCGTATTTTCCAACACGGACCTAATGTGCGGTGTCAGGAAAACGTGAATACGGGTGAGGAAGAAGGAACGAGGCATTGTGGACGAAAAAGTAATGGTAGAGCGATTGAAGGATGAGCGCGGGGGTGCGACCCCTTTTAGCGACAGCATCAAAGCGGATGCCCGGGGAATCTGTGATCCTCGCAGAGTCAACACGAACAGGCGGAAGAGTGTGTACGTGCAAGTGTGTGTGTGAGAGACATGGCTCAGAACAAGCAAAGCCGCTTTATAATACACAACACAGCATTTGTCCGTGATACGCTGACTAGGAAAACACGGCTAATTCAGGTGACCGTGCAACCATTAAATGTCGAGAGATGATCTTGATGATGATGATGATGATGATGGTGTCATGTACGTTATAAAGCACTCCATGTTGTTCTGTTACAGGAAACTAATCAACGACGTCATGGTGTCGTGAAGCAGTTGATTATTTTCTACAACAGGAAGTGATTCATTCCTCTTATACCAAGCAACGCCACTTAAACAACGACGCGTATTTCTTTTTTATCTGTTCATTGCAAGTATTTGGAACAAGTACGTTCCCGAGCATTTAACGGAACATCGGCACGAACCTAACGCTTGTACGGTGTAATCCTGACCTCTGGTTGTGGGAAGGTATGGACCGGTGCGTGGGGTTAATGCTTCATACTTAAGCAACACCGTCTAGGCAGATTAATAACAGGTGATTATTAAGATGAATGCAGCAATTACAGATGTTGTCCCTGCCGCTGATGTTGCTGACATTAATGATGCTCCAGAAATCAAGAAGGATGGTGGAAATTAGGCAGAAATATAGAAATACGGCACGTATTTTACTCTCTAGGGGAAAAAATTATAATAAACAGCAGTATGTACAAACGGCGAGTTTCATGTGTCGTTCGTGCATCACCTCTGTGATGAAATACGTAATGTAATGAGACGAAGCGAAGTCATTGGTTCTGCCTTACAGCTATTAATCTGAACGATGCGAGCCAGTCTCAAAACAAAAGAAACGTCCTAGCGTTCACTTTTACCCCCGACGTCACATTGCTAGCTACGACAAAATAGTGGGCGGTACTTTGCCTGAATCTAAAATCTCTGAACGGTTCGAGGTCTGATCATTTAAAATGTCTGGGGTCAGCAGTGACTTCTTCAAGATGCTTCCTCGCTAATCTGAGCATCTTCAGCAGTGCAGCAGTTCATAACAGGTGATTATTAAGATGAATACAGCAATCACGGCCGTTTGCTCCTGCTATATTTCAATAACAGCCCCATTAACCGTGGCGTAGTCAGCAGGCGCGTATATTTTAGGATTATTTAGCTCTCACGGGCTCGCCCTTTCTCGTCTCTGCCCAGAGGGATCGGAGACTGGATTCATCAATCAGCCCGTATCTTTGGGATGTTAACAAGTGTGAGAGTCGTGAATTCATTCAAGGTTTTTTTCTATAATAATAATAATAATAATAATATTAATAATAAGGGTGTGTTTCTATAGCAACAGATAATGATCATAGTGACGTTTTCTGAGTCTCCAGCATCAGAGCTTTGTAATAGTTCGAGTTAAAGCCGGATCTTGATGCTTTCCGACATCTTCGGGACAGAGGACTTTCTGTGTGCCATGACAAGTTGTGTTCTTATTAACTTAACAAAGAGAGAGAGAGAGAGAGAGAGAGAGAGAACAAAGATAGCTTATTTACTTGTGTCACAACTTTGGATGCTTCCCAACATTGCGTCACTATAAATGGAAATGTATTTTCATTCTTTAGTAAATAGGAAAAAAATGGAATCATTGGTGTAAGAGGAATAAAACACACCGTGGACGCACTGGTAGAGGGAAATAATCGGCTTGAACTTGGCCTACGTTGAAGACAGATGAGTGACGGATCAACCCATCCGTCCTGAACCACTGGAATAATCCTAAATTCTTACCGAAGGGTTTACTACTTCCTTCATTTCTTCCTCTTCCCCGAACGCCTTCATTCCTGGATCGTCCCTGTCGATTACTCCACGGTTAACGAAGCCGTTATTAATAACAGCAGCAGCAGCAGCAGCAGGGACAACAGCTGTAACTGCCGCATTCATCTCAGTGTTCCGCCGTTATTAATAGTGGAATCGACGACGTGCCTCTGATTAGCGAGGAAACGTCTCCAAGAAGTGATTTATTTATTTATTCGATATTTCACTACAGTGTGATGGACTGAAGACGTACACAGGCGGCTTGATCTCCTCAACATCCGCTGCGGTTGTTTCAGATGGGTGGCGTACTGTAGTTAACTTTCTACACAAGATTTCAAGATTTACGAGACGATTTTTTACATTCTGTTGTAAATTCTCAGAAGCGGGATCGTCTGGTCCGACTCCTCGTTCTGGAGGACTGTGGTTTCATGTTGGACGTATCACACTTTTGTCCTGTACAGTAAGTTGAAAAGTCCAAAGTTGATTGTCTTCCTATAACTTCCAATAACATCCTGGAATGTCTTATTTCTCCGACACTACAGCAACTTTTTTTTTTTTATCCATTTGTAGTTACAGTAATGTCCTGGATGCAAGTTAGTTCCCGATCTCACTCGTGTTACAGCAGCTATAAGCACCCGTCCCCTCGCCAGCCTCTCTGTTTTCTTTCCCTTGACTTTAACGAGACACGAAAACGCAACGTCTTGTTTCCCGAGAAACCGCCCGAGCGTAAAAAAACGTCACTTTGCTTTACCTCCGACTGACGCCGGAGAATTCTTCTGCAAACTCCCACCTCTTTTTTTCCCTATCCGTTACCTACGCGTCCCTGTGAAAGGGCTGTTACTATAGAAACGATAATGTAATAAAACGTGAGCGTTAACATGGACCCGTGATGTGAGTCGGCACCAGTGTCGGAAACCTGCTGCCGTTGAAATAAATCGACACCTTCCAGCCAATCAGGATCGAGAGCCGTGGTGTTAAAAAATAAAGTGGAGCGAAATTGTGTACGTGACATATCAGGTGTTAGTCTCACAAGTTCAGTGAACATCTTCTTCCTCTCAGGTGTCTCGATATCTCTCTTTCTCCACACACACACACACACACACACACACACACACACACACAGACTGATCGTCCTAAATGGTAGCCATGGAAACCCGTCCCCCGCTGCTGTTTGGCTGGTGAACTTCTTCATTTCGCCCACCTGCTGCAAAGAGAGAGAGACAGAGTCCAGCTTCGGAGAGAGAGAAAGAGAAACGGACACGCGTGCAATTAAACACACACACACACACACACACACTTACATGTACATATAGGCAGAAGGTTCCGGTAGGAATTGCCCATCATCAGAACCAACCTAATTTCACCACACAGTTGTCTGAAGTGTGCAGCGAGCTTTGATTATCAACATTAGCACTTGATTGCAATTTGATTTAATAGATTTTTTTTCACGTTTAATGAAACTTCATTTCAATATCACAAAGCCGCTTTATTACCTTTTTATCCCTGGTGTGGGGATAATTGCATCTTTCAAAGCCCTCGTGATACACGATTATCCATTTTTTTTTCTTTTTTCCCACGGTGCTGCCGAATGCTCCATTCTGATTGGTCAGCAGGCGTCGATTCGTTTTCTTGAACAGCAGCTCTGACAGCAGTGCAGCTGCAAATGCATCGTTTCTATAGTAACAGCTCGGGGGATTTTTAGGGCCGACGCTCCACATAATTAAGAAAAGCAAAAAAAAAAAAAAAAAAAACGATCGGAAAGCGTAATTGGAAGATAATTTATTTCGGTGAAATTTAATGTAAGAAGTCGTAAAACGTTTTTGAAGGTAGGTAAGGGTGACGGTGTCTGACGTGAGGATGTCTTTGGGGGGAAAAGAAGTTTATGAGTCGTAGTTTCCGTAGAACGTGACGATCTTTTGTAATAAGACTGCGGAGAGAAAGGAGAGGTTGGTGAAGGAGCAAGAACATTCCACGACATTAAACGTGACTATAAGAAAAATAAAAGACTTTGGGAATTTTGTTTGGATTAGGAAAAGTGAGCGTTCTGGAATAACGATAACGCGCATCGTTGAAAAGAGCTAAAACGAAAATGAAACGTGGAATCACTTCTATGGTTAGTCCACGCAGGCAGACCAGTGCAAGGAAATTAAAAGATATTTCCGTTAAGCTATTTTTTTAAATTGCGTGTTTTTTGTCGATTGTGTGATAACGTGTGTTCACCGAGTCAGATTACACAATGAAGATCCTGTTACGATAGACCTGTGATTAAAGAAAACGTCTAGCCGTTCCTCGGTCTGCGTTCTTCTCTGTATTTGTGTTCTCGCGGACTTCTGATCCGAAGCCCACATCTAGCCGAGTACAGGTGAAATATCCGGGAGTGTTCTTCTTACCGCGGACGCATTGGGACGTGACTCGTGTGGTCATGGGACAGCTAAGTATCCCAGAATGCATTTTGCATCGAGCAGCACAAATGTCAATAAAGGCGGAGAAAACGCACAGCTGTAAATTTATAATAATTTATCGAAGCACTGCTGTTGTTCTTCTTGTCACGGAGAGTAGTTACGTAAGATGTAAATCTGTTTACAGAGATGTGAGGTCTCCGCAAGTCCTTTAGAAATGAAGGCTCCTAACTTTGTATTTTTGTTTGACTTTAACGTTATACTAGAGCACTCATCGCGTACGGTGCTGTCCCAGGTGCAGACTGATCATACCGCGTCCTACCGTTCTCAAGAGATTCAAGATTCTTTATTTGCCACATGCATAGTTATACAGGTACAACACGCAGTGAAATGGATCCTAAACCGCTCATACTTTGTCCAAATAACGAAAAAAAATTCTATAAAATAAAGATTGAAACGCAGTGTCTCAGGAGGAAGTTTGCACTCCCGAGTCGAATTTGGCGAGTTTGGACTCAGAAAATTCAAAAGAGTGCTTTGAAGATTTGTTTCTGTCCATTCGCATGGTTTTGTTTCGGTTTATCCATCACTAGTAACATAAGTGTAATTGGAGCTGATTCAGGTCCAACCAATACAGAGATGTTAAATTCAAACATTCTAAAAGAAAACGTCCGAAAAAGAGTTTTCCGAGACACGTCTGTGGTCGTAATGCCACTAACTTGGCCTGTTATGTGTCACAAGAACTGCATTCTCACCATCTCACCACTCACAAAGTCATTTTTTGTTCTGTTTTGTTTTGTTTTTTTGTCTGCGAGAGCAAAACCAGACTGAAAATCAAACAATATAAATATGACTTTAATGGAAAATTATAGACAAAGATGAATTTTTGTATTTCCGATGATAAATACAGAGAAATCAGCTAACAAGGGAATTAGGTCGGCTGCGAATTCAGGCCTCGACGCAATAAAACACTATTTGTCGCAAGATATTGTTGATTTATTATTGGGCCAAAAGAAGGTCCGATTTTAAGCAGTTTAGGGGGTTTTGTTCTAACAGCATCTTCATTAGCTATAGCTCGCCTGCTTTCATTTTCCTCTTCAGTATTGTTTTTGATAGGCAATATGTTTCTTTTTATTTAAAAAAAATAATAATGCTGTAATATAACGAATATACTGTAGTCTTCTTTACTCCTAAAACCATCTGCTTCCTTTCTCTTTTGAAAGCTAGACATGTTTGTTTGGCATCATGCTCATTTAAATGAATAATTTTATTAGCCTACCTGCTGTGACAGGGCTAAACCATTGTCATTTTTACGTGGGGGGGGGGGGGACATGAATGTAGAGAGGGCACGAGATAGATCGGTGATGTTGCTGATTCCAGAACTAGTCTATACGCTATTACCGTTAGCTATGAAGTGATTTAATTAAGAATCGTTCGGTAGGATTGAGAATCTGGTGCAAGTGAAATGGATGGTAGAGACCGTGCGGGTCCCCGTCTGTTTCAGGGGTCTTGGAATCTTCCTAATCTTCTGTCTCATTATGGCATAGAGGAAGGGACTAACAAACACATATACAACATATCCAAGAAGTGAGAACAAAATACACACACACACACACACACACACAGAAACATGCACACATACACACACACACACACACACACAGAACCACACATGCACACAGAAATTCGTGCATGCACACACACACACACACACACACACACA
>JAOVYU010000031.1:26647487-26662304 GCA_025674565.1 Synodontis membranacea | reverse complement strand
TTGTCTTTCTGACTAATGTGTCTACTTACACTATGTGTAAAAATTCAATTATATGTATAATCTGTGGATTCTGAGCTTTCTGTATACTTGTACATGGAAGGATGACAATGAAGTTCACTTTGACTTTGACATTTACAACTGAACGCGTTAAATGGCTTTTGGGTGAGCAAAAATATCGGAACGCCACGTGACTGGTTCCGTGTCACTCAGGTGTGTCCTGTTCGGCTGATTGTTTAAATCGTTAATAGCTCAGAATATCTGTTACTGGGTTTCACCCGTGAACGCTGCATTGGCTGTTAAAAAAAAGGATAAACCAACAGCAAGATCAGAGAGACGTCTACGGGACAAAACAAGCCATTTTGAAGCTGACGGCTGTCGGTGCGGAGCTGAAAACAAAAGAGCTGGCCTTGGTGTCCCAATACTTTCAGAGGGGAGTGTAAATAAACACATTTCAAGCTGGAATTGAATGGATTTATTTGTAAATTGCTCATACAAGAAATTTGGTTTTAATGGAAATTCTGAACTAATAGATGAACTAATTTACACCTCGACTTCATCGACTATAAATAATACAATTCGCCCGAACTAGTGCACTTTTATAACTGGAATATTCGGTCAAGTTTAAGCTTACTTAACTAGGTCAGGGACTAAGACTTACCATCCAGAATATTTATCAATTAAAGAACATAAATGAGTACATATTACGTAAGCCAACACAAATCCATAATTTAAGACAAATCAAATTCATATTATATATTATTCAATATTTTTAGTGATTCACAGATTCTTTCCACTTTTCATCTTTTACCCTGGGTGTTCTTTTCGTGCTCCCTGCTCTCTGTACACTCGAGAGTTTCGTGGGCGTTGATATCATTACGATCAGTGACACGAGCGCCGCTGTCCGGGTCACAGAAAATGAATCGACGCCTTCTAGAGCAACGTAATTAATGATAATTAATGAAGTGTACGAGGCGTTTAAAATCTCAAACTCTTTCACTACAAGCCTAATCCAGGTTTTGACCACTTCATCATTTGGAGTTCCATCTGGGATGTGGATTATAGCGAGGGGACGGGAACGTGACGGTTCTCCCGTCCTTATTTTCTGATCAGAGAGACAAAGGAAGAGGAAAATTCCACGTCTTTCACAAATCGGCCATTTACTTTCTTACACAATGCTGTACATCTGAGCAAGAATAACAACTGTTCCATCAAACACACCTGATAGGATTCACCTGCGAGGGAGGGAAGGATAACGAGAGAGAGAGAGAGAGAGAGAGAGAGAGAGAGAGAGAGAGAGAGAGAGAGAGAGAGAAATCTTGTCTGTTTTTGCAACTTGCTTCATAACTGTCTGTAGAATCTCTTATAGCCTCTCTCACTCTCTCTCTCTGTCTCTGTGCATCACCATTTCAGTTTTTTCTGCAGTCTCTCTATCTCTCTCTAAATGTTCGACTTTCTTTATCTGTCCATCTCTCTGTTGGTTCCTTTCTCTGCCTCTCTGTCTCTCCTCCTCACTCTCCTTCTTCCCATCTCACTCTCAGTCCGTCTTTTTGTTTCTCTCCCTCTCTCCATCTCCTGTTTCACTCTGCTTGTTTCTGTCTCTTTATCTCACCTTCTGTTTGTCTGTCAGTCTGTCTATCGTTCTGTATGTCTGCTTTTTCTCTTCCTGTCTCTCCCTCGTTCTGTCCGTCTCTCTCTCTTTCTGTGTACAAACAGAAAGGTGAAGATGAGGTGAACTGTTGTGTTACAGTAGAAGTGTGTCCCAGCCTGTGTGTATGTATGTGTGTGGGTGGGTGTGTGTGTGTGTGTTGTGATTCTCCGGAGACACAGCAACGTGGTTTTTCCTGAACATCAGGCTTTCTCACACACACACACACACACACACACACACACACACACACACACACACGCGCGCACTGAGTGACACAGAGCAACAAAACCACAAACACAACAACTTTGACGCACCTGCAGAATAAATAAAAGCACACAATGTTCCCCAGTTCTGATCAGTCAGGTCAGGTTTAGTCTTTAATACACATTTCTGGCCGCAAGCTTCAGGATCTTGATTCGCTTCAAACACGTCTGCAGAAAACAAACGTAGCACGGTACAGTCGCTACAGACTAAAAACAAAAAGTTCACAGCTTTTATAAACGGCTAAAGTTCCACGGGAGGCAGTTTGTGGCTAGTGAACGAGATAATCGTTCATTTTTCAGGAAGGCTGTGGGAAAATTTACGCAATGCCACGCAAATTTCTGTTCAAGTCTGGTTCAGACTCTAACAAGGCTAACACTGGAACCGAGCTGTATCCTGCTGCTATAAAAACCACAGCGCTGATATTAAGCTCTAAACAAAAACATCATGCATATCATATTGTTCTTGTTTACGCTTCTGAACAGCTTTCCCCTCATTTGGTCGAGTGAGTGATGTTTAAAGTGTACTATAGTTTAGCACGTTGGTACAAACTGCGTGGCCAAATAAACGTAGTGGCGACTTTGAAAGCAGACAATGAACCTTCTTTGTCTGGAGGTTTGAACGCTGTTCTTGACCATATAAGGCGTGTGCTGCTAAAATTGAACACCATAAAGAAACTGACACCAAACAAAATACCCAACGTTCCCTCATTATCCCGAACGGTGTACAGATGGGTCCATAAGTATTTGGACAGGGATGCGATTTCTGCAGCTTTGTCACTGTACATCACGACAATGGACGTGAAATCAAGCAGTCACTCAAAGTTCAGACGTTCAGCGTTAATTCAAGGCCTTTAACAGAAGAGTGACATTAAAGGTTTAGAAACAGCCCTTTGCTCCATCGCTTCAGGCTCAGAAGTAATCAGATGATCGACTGAAAAGCAGTTTCATATCCAGATGTGACCCGTTTCCTGTATATTTCTTTCTAAATCTGCTATTTTTCTCCGATTCTTCTTCTTCTTTTTTTCTTTAGTAACTACAGTAACTTCTCTTCTGTCAAACGCTAACCCATTTCCTCTCTCTAACCTCATTTCCTGTACATTCAATTCCTTTATAAAAAAAAAAAATAATGTGTTCCTGTTTAAATGTTTTTTAGTAATGCAAAAATTGGTGGTTGTTGATCTGTGTTTTTCACAACCTCAAGCCAAACTTTAACTTCAGTGTTGCATGTAACAAAGCCAGATGATATACATATAAATCATGACTCTGTGGTGGATGTGGGAGTGTGTGTGTGTGTGTGTGCGTGTTAGACCAAAGGATGTTATTGCAAAGACAAAATGAAACTGCGAGCAGATGTTAGGAAATAACTCTCATGATGGAGAATGTAGTGACTCGATCGTGTTCCTGAGTTACTGATCATGACGTTGTTGTTGTTTGTGTGTTTGTTTTCAATGTAGAGGAAAAAAAAAAAATGTTACCTCAAACCTCAAACCACGAACCAAGCAACAGCACTCCGCTAACCGAAACGACGAAGGCAGTCGATGTGGAGAAAGGCTCTGATGATCAACATGTCCGAGTGAGAGACTACAGGAAGCTGGCCATCTGCAGCATCGTATGCGGCCTGTCGTGCTTAGGCGTCATGTCGCTCATTTACTCCGTTAAGGTAACAAACACACACATCATAACCCCATTAACCCACACAAGAACATCTCATTACTAGCCTACTGTTAGCACAAACACACACACACACACACACACTTGCAGTCAGAAGTTTACTGTACATACACTCATAGACACGAACGTCACGGAAATATCGAGCTTTCAGTGTTTTCATTGAACTGTTCTTTTCCTGATTGTGTAAAATATATAAGACAGGAATTTGGTGGAGAGGTTTTAATTTATTTGAGGTTTTCTGAAATCCAAAATATACAATACAGCACATCTAGCATTTGGTTAAACGTCTCTTCGCAAGTTGACCAGATATTTTTGGTAGCCATCGACAAGCTTCAGCCAGAATCCTGGTTCTATATTTGATCACTTTATCCACAAAATCCAAATAAATGTGTGTGTGTGTGTTTCTTGGCCCAAACCTGACTTTTAAGCACAGTCCAAATATTTTCCATAGGCTTCAGATCAGAACTTGTTTAAAACTTAACTATCCGTTCCACAGCCAGCTTTGATGTGTGTTTGGGGTCATTGTCCGCTGTCCAAGTTTCAACCATCTAGCTGATTTTTTTATTTATTTTTTTTTGAGGTTATGTTGAAGAATTCAATGCGCCAGTTCACACAGGCAGAAGAACAGCCCCAGAGCACCACGCTATCACTTAACAGCTGGTTCCTCTGGAGCTCCGGTCATTGTGGCCAAACATATAGTGTCTTTCATAACCGTAAGGCCACTGTACATGGGGAAGATAAAAAAGCAAACGAGGAATTGAAACAGACGAAGCTGTAAAGGAGGAAGAGACAAAAAAATCATAATGGGAAGTCTTGCCTGAAGTATCCAAGGTGGAAAGTCTGGTATGTGATACAAGTAGATCACAGCAAGAAGAATCGAGAGAGAGAGCGGGTGAGAGAGGGAGTAAGGGAGCTCGCCGAGATACAAAGGGGCAGGGCTGAGAAGGTGAAGAGCATAAAACTTTCCTCCGGAAGGATTTTGCTTTGTCCATGTGGTCAGCTGAAAACTTTAGTCGAGCTTGAAGTGTGGGATTTTTGGAGAAGAGGCTTTTTTCTCTCTCTCAGTCCATGGCGATGTAAAACCTTCTTGACTGTAGACAGCGTTCCAGGAGCTTCCAGTTCATGTCAGGTTCATCCGTTGTTCCTGACCATCCAAAGCAATTTCCTTTCAGCTGAAAGACCTCGGCAAAGTTGCTGCACCTTTCAATAACTTGCCAAAAATAAATACATAAACTTATGTTGTGCACAGAGAAGCTACTAGCCGTAGTCGTAGTCGTAGCCGTAGAGGTTAAGATGCATGTTGGAACCTTCAGCACCACTGAATTAATCACCTGAATGGGCGTTCTGACCCTCAGAAAACCCAAAATGAAATAAAAATCTTTTTCCTATTAAAGATGTACGCTGTACAATCATTCTTCCCCAGAAAAAAAAAAAAAAAACGGTTCAAGGAAATCGCAGAAAAGCACAATATTGCCATGACATGCACCTCCGTGATGACTGTATGTGAACTCCTGACCTCAGCTGTACACCTGCATACGTCTGAACCGTCCTAGACGATGGTTCGGTCTCTAAAACACAAAGCAATCCTAGACATTTTTGGAATTACTGACCTGTCCAATCATGCTCCGTGAAATGGAAGGGGCGGGGCTTGTAGAAGACCTCACAGTGGTTCTTAATCACATTCCTGGGAACTCCAGATGAGACGTATACACATGCTGCTTTCAGACTTTCACACCAAGAGGCCGCTTTTTAAAAGCACTGGAAAAAAAAACAACCTCTTAACCTCTTAATTAGAAGACTATGATGTGCTGAATATGTACGATTCTAGACATTTTTTTTTTTTACTAATTTCAAGTTTCAATTTGCCTTAGTCTTAGATTAGCATTATCGTTTTTCTTTCTTCTAGAAATTAAGGCTTAGAATTAGCGAAATTATCTGGCTAAAGAACAACAGTATTTCAAAGAAATTAGTAGAAATTAGTAGAAATGTAATGATCTCATATTAGGGTTTTTTTTAATGTAGGTCTGGGAGGCGGGAATTTGCGTTTGTAATTACTGACCAATCAGGCTGCAGATAAAGTGAGAAAACCAAGCGTCGTCGTAGTAGGGAAAGAAACGTGCCTTGATTGTAATATCCTTGATTGTAATCAGAGATATTTCAGGGAGGAACAGTAAGATGAAAGAAAACACTCACACACGCAGCGCAGAACTGAGAAACACGGACCAGTACACATCAGGAATTCCCATTCAGTCCTGGAACAGGCTCGACGACTCTTCTTTTTTTTTTTTCTCTCTTTTTTAATAGCAATAAGAATCTATTCTAGGACAGAAGATAGAGATTCATGCGATTAAAAAACAAAAAAACAAATGCAGTCAAGGACAAGCACGTTATAATGCAACACGTTTATCGAAAGTATAAATAATAATAATAATACATTTTTTTAACCAAAAAATTAACCTCGTGTCTAACCTCGTGTCTTGTATCTCATTTTCTCCAGACTCGGGAGTTCATCAAGAAGTCCGGTGGTGGAATGACGCTCAAAGCCAAAGAATATTCAAAAAAAACCCTAAAATGGGGAATAGGAGCCATATTGGTATGGCTGGTCCTCGTTATCGTCATCCCTCTGCTACTGGGACTGCTGTCGTTCCTTCTGACATTTATAGACTGAAATGCAAAATGGACATGATGCGAAAACGCACAATCGAGAGTCATAGCCGCCCCCCCCCCCGCCCCCCAAAAAAATAAGACACAGGTCCCTAAAGCTACCACGCTGGGACACGAAAACCCAAAAAGTTCAAAACAACTGAAACACAGGCCTGAAAATGTTGACCTGGGGTGCTTGACCACGCCAAAGAGGCACAGATCAAACTGAAACACGAATTAAAAAAAGAAACAAAAGGTGTGGAGAGCCAAAGACGCACAATTGACGAGACACAAAGGTCTAAAATGGCAGACAGACTCAAAAGAGCACCAACAAGTATAACTCGACACAAACCACATCAAAGAGGAGGATTCCAACGCCATCGCCATCGCCGACATCATCGCCAAGGCCGAGTCTGGCCAGATAAGAAACAACTTAAGAAAAATTATTTCAGACATTTCACCTTGATCCTGCTTGGGATATTTATTGAGAATAATTATATAAGAGATATTGCACTTAATGTTAACCTTGGACAGCTGGACAACATGAAAACATAACGCCTGTACCAGCTAAACTGGAGGACTGGGGAGTCTTGGACCCACGAAAACGGTTGAACTCAATAAGGACTCCAGAAAACCCAAAATGAGACACACACCTGGCAAAAATGCCAAACTGAGAAAAAGCAGAGCCCTATGAACGCGGAAATGTTGCAAAGAGTCCAAAACAAAAACGCGAAGAGAGACACGCAGACCTGAAAATCACCAATCAAAAGGAACGGAGTCCAGGACAACAGGGGGGAAAAAAGTCCAACTTGCAAGACGGGAAACCTAAAAGAGGTGCAGAGACCCAAATTACCCAGGCGGTGTGTGAACTTAAAATGATCTCCAGGGTGTGTGAACTTTCTCACCGGTCAGCATTAATCCTTTTCAGATCTTTACGTACTACTTTTTTTTTACAAGTTTCATGCATTACAGGAGGTGTGGTTGATTTTTTTTTTTCAGATCACTAATTAGCTTGTAACTTTCCATGAATGAACAACATGTTTGTTTGTTTTTGTGTTACATACAGAGTTCCCCTCGAGCTCGTCTCAAACCGCGTACTCCTGTATGATACGTTCACGCTGAGAAACGCGAACCACCAGGAAAAAAAATAATCAAAGTGTTTGTATCTGATGATTCGCATGTACAACCTATTTACAATACAGAATATATGTTTAAGTATTAGGTCATGGTGCGCGGTTTGAGACGGGCCCGTGTTCTCACGTCAAGAATTTCCCCCTCCCAAAAAACAAAAAGAAAAAAAAATAAATTAAATAAAGGGACAAGATTGTGTTACATTTGTTTTAACACTGTATTGTTAGAGGTACATTTTCATTTTGTATTTTTTTTTTATTATACTGTGAACATTAAATAACTGTTTATGTAAATAACTTTCCAACTGTTTACAAGCAACTGTTCAATTTAATAAGTATAAACATTTAAAAAAAAAAAAAAAAAAAAAGAACTAGTAATATATTACATAGAAAACAATTCACCTTCACCGGTTTCTGTAACATACATTGTGGAGCGACACGTCATCTTTGTATTTATTATTTAACATTAAAAAATGTAATAAACACATGACATGATGGACGGCGTGATTTGTCTCGGCACGGCGTGAGAGAAACAGAGCTGTTAAGAAAAATGAATCGGTGTTCCGTCTTTTTATTTTACAACACGACATGGCCACGATTAAAAAAAAAAAAAACCAACAACAACAACAACAACGAAAAAAAAAAAAACAACAACAACACAGAAGTACCCTGAGACACCGAATGAACTTTTCAGGAATCCTCCTGACCTAACGAACGGAAGAGAACCATCGATTTATTTATCTTCCATTTTCGGTATCGGAAATGATCTGAACGTTAGCCGAGGGCTGACATCGACCCGACGGACGCATTAGTACGGACATCCGTTAAGCGCTTGTAGGAACCAAACATTAATCTTCTGTTAATGAATCAGAATTTTATGCTGATGACAAAAACTATCATTTGATCATCAGAGCTGTTTTGTACGTCAGACGGACACTTTATCTGGCGAGAGAAGAGGACGGAGCGAAACGAAGCCGCGTTCGTCGTGTAAACAGCTCACTCTTGTGGCCTCGGTGACTTTGGAAGTAGACGTTTCCTCGTGCCCTGGGGTTCGCTTCCTGGTTGCCTAGCAACGGTGCTCATACAACTTTCAACCGCATGAATGGTGAGTGAGTCATGCGTACGCTTTGTCACGACTAGGTGAGTCAGTTTCTGTCATAAAATTATGAACCTGCTGAACCTGCCAGAGATACAAGAGTGACGATATCTGCTGTATAAATTTTATTGAACAATGAAAATGCTAAATTGGGGCAAGTGTGAAAGTTAGTGCCTCCCTAAATCCATTTCAGAAGAAGTCTGGGAAAGGGAAAGCGCAAGTGCTCTTTTCGACACCGATCGAGCAAACCTCATGTTAAAACTGTACAAGCATCTGTCTGTACACGGGTACAAAAACGTACATTTGAGTCGGAAGGGAGAAACAAGAGCGCGAAGGCTTCAGTAAACCAGCTGCTCCGTCGCCATCCACACGTCCAGTTCATTCAGTTTTGAACAAAGGAGTGAATCGAAGTCCTGCAAATGAAGCACTTCTTCTTCCCTGCCTCTGCGGGTTCTTCCCATCCCGGAATTCGCTGCCGCTTTTCTCTGAGCTCCGCCCCCTCCTGGTCCGCCGACGAGAGGCCTCCTCGGCTTCCTGGCCACGCCCAGTTCGGGAAACTCGACAAAGCGCTTTACTCGTTTCGGACCGATCAGGGACTGGGAACCGTCTCGCCGACTAAGAGGGACTTCAAATATAGTCTCTAAGCGTCTGGAGGAATGAACAGGAAACGCAAAATGAACTCAGTGTTTAGTGACTTACCCATAATGCACTGCGTTAGTTTAGAAATAACAAAATAACGTCCTGACATCTAATAAATATATAAGTATATGAACATCTTGGCTTCAGTCAGTCAGTAATTAAACATTTTATAATCACAGAACATTAAATATGTAGTTGGAAAAGTAATGTTAACAGAAAAATGTTTGTACATCAGTGAAGAAAACATCATCTTACATAACTAGGTGAACACTTTTCAGACAAAAAAAACTAAAAGGCTGCAGGGATTCATGTGCAAACAACAACAACAACAAAAAAGCAAGTGTGAAAGTCTACAAAAGAACTGCGGCTGATTCTCCAAGATGTTCGGTAAAACCCAGCAGCTCATTCCCTATCAAACTGCACAAACTGTACCTGAGACTTTCATCACACCAAACACTGACTGTCTTCTATTGTTCGTGCTCTTCGTTGCATTTTTATTTTACCGTAGAAAGCTGATTCAAGAATTAGATCAGTGACGTCTTATCTTAATCGGAAAGGACCGGCGTAGGTGTTCAGGTTTTAATTCCGACCAATCAGGAGCCACATCTGCCAGTCACCTGACGGTCACAATCAACGGATTAAACGGGTGGAATCAGGCGTGGCGTCTGATTGGCTGGAATGAAAACACACCCCCTGATTTGGCTGAGAGTCAGAAAACAGGGCAGGCAGAGAGAGAGAGAGAGAGAGAGAGAGAGAGTGGAAAAATGAACAGACAGATATCAAACAATGACTGACGAAAAGGGCAGATTTATTACCGAGTGATAATTTGGGCTTTAAAAGTCACCTATCTGAAACCTAAAAGCCGAAATCTTTTTTTATTATATTGTGCTTGAAGGACAAACTGTACGATAAAATACCTGCGTTGAAGCCGAGATAAATTTACTACACAAACAACGTGACAAACGAGAGCACACGGAACAGAACCTGAGGGTGAATTAAAGAAGAAAAGAAAGAAGAAAAGAAAAAGATTAAACTTTAGACTGAAACATCAAGCAGCAGTTTAAAAAAAATAAAATAAATAAATAAAAAAAAGAGGCTTCCAGTCCAAATATAAACATAATCCTGTTTTATTTTATAAAACAGGATATAATTTGTCATGCTTTTCACATACGGCTGTTTTGCATCAGTGAAGTGACGTAAAGACTTCCAGCCAATCACAGCACAGTGGGCGGAGTCTGTCACGATCCAAGCATGCTATTTAATTAGCAGCGTCTTTTCTACGGCGCTGAACTAAATCAATAAAAGCGTGAAAGCTCTGAGCGTGTACACAAACTGTGAGAAGTGAGGTTAAGGCTCACCCTTCAGGAGGTTTACTGAAGTTCTTATTGGTGTAGATTTCCTCCACGCTAAAAACTTTCTTCTTTATCCTGGAAATACACAACGACCACATATGTATACATACAAAAAAAACAACAACAACAACAACACACACAGCTGTGCTGATGTTGATGAAGCGGGCAGTGACCGACCTGACGGCTTTGGGAAGACCCATCGGAGTCAGATTGTACTGCGGCTTGGGGAGAGTCTTGCGGATGCGGATGGAGGACACTTTTCTCCGTTCCATTTGCTTGTTGTCAGTCTGGGGGGGCGGGGGGGGGGGCAAGAAAAGACAACGGAAGGGCAATTAGATATTTCAAGACTTTCAATCTCATGAATCTATGACGTTAGTGACAAACGACCGACACAAAAGCCACAGAGTAACAATTAGACGTTCACCCTTTTAGGCACATTCGGGGAAACTTAGGCACGTTCTAGGAACTCACTGAGAGGAACTACCCACTAAGGAGCTGAACTGATTTTTGAAATGGCGGTTGGCGGTGCAGTATAGGCTCACATGTTCGATCACCGTACAACTTACATCACTCAGAGTACCTGCTATGAAGTAGGAGCTAAAAAGGCACCTCGAAATGTTCTCAGATCCTGCATTTCGAACGTACACAAACGGAGTACACTTTCTCCGATAGCTCTGAGAACTATGAAAAAGTTCCTCTGGTCTGAAAGCACCTACTGCCTGGAGATCCTGAGTTCAAATCCCAGCACCACAACAGGTACCACAGTCAGGGGTGGGAGGGGCATACTCTTTCTCTCCCGCCAATCATATTCACGTATGCAGAAGAGGGTAGACAGCGCTTTCAGAAAGAAGATGAAAAAAACTCGGTTCCAAATTAGAACCTGTTTTTTCGGTTCTGTGATAACCCTTCATTAACAGCGATATCGTCAAAGAAAAGTACGTGGCGTGAAAATGGAAGAATCCGTTATGGCGACTCAGGATTTCAAAATAAAAGTCGCCGTGGCTCTCTTGCCAAAGTGCCAACGGGATTTCAAAATAAAGGTATTAGAAAGTTCACCGTTCGGGAAAGGGGGGGGGGTTAAAGATAAATCGCTAATCGCTAATCATAGTTAGCATGCTAGCTTGTTGCCGACAAAAGACAAATTTGCAAGCGTTGGTGTTTATTTGACCACTTGGAAAAAAAATAAAAATAAAAATAAAGACACAATAGAATGAGGACATTTAATCTCTGGCTGGACACTAAATGACATTTCTGAAACACGGCACCTTGATCTCCGAGTCAGACAAAGCTTTCTCCTCTGATACGGCGGAGGATTGCTCGTTTTCTTCACTTTCCTGCTGAGCCACACCTTCACCAGCCTCCATCGATACGGAATCAAACACACTAGGAAAGAGAACGTTAGCTTCCGTCAGACAGATTCAATCTAAAAGATCCTCAGGGGGAAAAAAAAATAAAAATCATAAACTCAATGAATTGTGTGAAAATTTATCTTTGAAGGAAAAAACTTACATTTTCTCTTCTATTGCCATATCGTGTCTGATTACCTGTGGTGTGAGGACACGGAGGATTGCTCGGGTGTGTGAGGAGCATCGGCAAAGAAAGCAGGTCTGCTGGTCACGCCGCAGGACGCGGAATTTCCCAAAGGTGGTGAAATAAGAGGAGAAGACGCAACAGAGACGAGATGACTACTGCTGGCTCCGTATGCGGCATCGTCGGAGTTGCCTTGAGTCGATTTCTTGGACAGGAACGCCAGGGGACTGGATAAAAAACAGGAGACGAGGGATGAAAAGGATTTGGAAGGAGAGCGTGGGTATGGATGACTGGTAGTGCTGCCCCATTTTGGATAAACTTCCTTGCGGAGACACAAGGGGGCGATCTCGCGCTCGATTTCCACACTGCACACCGTGTGTCTGCGAGTGCGCTTGATCGGAGAGGGCGCGTTCGCGTTTAAATGGGCCACCTTTTTCAGGGGAGAAGGATGACAGAGGGCTTTGTTGCTGACGTGAGCGTCGTGACCGTGCTGCAGAGAGGCGATGTCGGGGCAGGAGAGGCTGCGCTTGAGGCGGTTTGAGCCGCAACCCGACGACGCCGGTCCTGGCTTTGAGTCGTCTTCCTGATCGACCTCTTCTTGCATTTCTCTTCTCTCTAAATACACACACCACCTCCCCGGTTTGTCCTTTTTCTCGAGGCTCCCACCATCCACCTCTGTAAACGTTCTGGACGGACAGGAAGTGTCTGCTAGCATCACGTCCTCTCCCATTTTCCTGCCCTTTGTCATTATTTCACAAGTCATGATCGGGTTGGCGTCCTTTTCTCCGTCCAATCCTGATCCGACCTTCAGCGTCAGAGACATGGACATCCCCTGGTCTTCAAACGCATCCACGGCTCTCTTAGCTCTTCTCGTGCTTGAGCTCTTTTTGCTAACTTGTGGCTTTTTATTTGCCGGTGTAACGGACGTCTCAGATTTGTGCTTTGCTTGATGGACATTGTTCCTTCGCGCCAGTTTTGAATCTGAAGTTCCATTACTTGACCTTAAACACTCCGCTGGATCATCGCAGTCGTTCTTCTTCTTGTTGTTTTTACGCTGTCTTGTCGTTCGGGAACTAGCCCACGTCACGGTTCCTGATGATGGAGGACCTTCCGCTGGTGTAGAATGGTTTGCGCTGATGAGGTCAATCGACACACTTTTGGCGGCATCGCCGGTGGCACTCGTGATGTCCAAGGTCACTAATGTACATTTCACAAGCTTTTCCCTTTTACTTCTACTTCTGGATGCTCGCGGCTGACCTAAATTCTCTCTCTCGGACGAAACACAAGACTTCAAGTCTGAAAACTGAACATCTCCGGTATTGCACGTGCTAAGGCACTCATCCGAGACCTGAACCTTTCTCCGTTTCCCAGTCCGAGCCAGTGTCAGGTTCTCTGTCGGAGATTCTTCCGCGTGGTCTGTTCCAACCGTGCCTTCTTTTTCCACCCGTTCCACCAGTTCTCGTCTCTCCAGTCCTCTCCCATTCTTCCTCTTTCCGACGGCAGGAGTAGGAAGCCTCGAACGTTTGTGCAGAGGTCGATCTGTCTCTTGGTTTTTACTCTTATCTGCCTGCTCTGTGTGCTTTGTTAACTCATCTAAAGACTTTCGTTCGCACAAAACAATTAATTCCCGCGCTGCTTTCCCAGATCCAGGACCTTCTTCAAGGTTCGTCCTGACAGAGTCCATGCCATCTACCCGATGTGGATTCATGGATTCGCAGTCCTGTTTTTCTTCACTGCTGCACCGCTGAACATTTGAAGTCCCGCCCGCTTCTGTAATTTGATTGGACGATCTGGTGCCTGCAGAATTCAACAACCCGAAAGACCCATCGTCCTCTCGTCCGCGTTCTGATCTGTTCCGTGAACTCGCCGCCGTGTTCCGCTCCGAATCGCTCACGTCACTTAGCGAATTGGTGTCGAAACGCAGCCTCTGGACGACTGGTAAGTTTGTCACGGGAGTAACCTTCTCCTCTCGTTTTGAAAACGCACCTTCTTTGCCATCCGTTCCTACCTCCTCATTGTCCTCATGAGCTTCACTGCTGGACTCGGCCGGAACCTCGTTGGGTTTGAAAAGCCGCACGGGACTCATGACGATCTCCGTGAAGCTCGCCATCTTGGATTTAAATGTCTGGAAAAGGGGTCCGATCACCCATCTCTTTGCCGGCGGAGGGCTTTCCGGATCTTTTTTCTCAGGATCCTGGGCTCGAGCAGCGTCGTGTGAGACTGAAGATAACGGCGTTAACTCCAGCTTGCGTTTACAGGACCTTGCGGTTTTATCTCTGAAATTAAATAAACACAAAAAAAACATATATTATGCACATGTTTCTGATGATCAAAAACAGATCCTTTAATAGAACGTGTAAAGGTGGCTGATCTGAGCGTGAAGAGAATCACAGTGAGCGCCGTCGTTAAAAACGTAACGTATTCACGAACGTGTCACTTCGCTCCTGAGCACTTCCTTTCCACGTGCTCACCAGAGACGAGGAGTTTATTTTCGACGCTTTGGCGACGGGGATAACGAATGACAGAAACTGGCCGTGGATTTAAAAAAAACGGAAGCTTCAGGAACTGCAAATATTTACATATAAAAGACATATTTTTTTTCTTTTTGCCAAGATTGATGTTTTTAGATTTATGCTTTATTATATTTACAGTGAAAGTGCGAAAGAGTTTAAAATGTCTACCGCTTGAGGAAAAAAAACAGAACCTTACTCAGGTATCTGATTTGGAAAAGAAAATGCTTTTCTACATACGACCGGTTACGCTGAACAGACCTTGTTCTCATTCAGAGGAAAAATTCCCCAAATTAGCGAAGTTATTCATGACGCGCAAATCTTTTCACGGCTTA
>JAOVYU010000031.1:26607120-26622509 GCA_025674565.1 Synodontis membranacea | reverse complement strand
TAAATTTATGGAAGGAGTCTTCTAAATAGTGCGCATATATATGAGGAGTCTCTCTCTCTCTCTCTCTCTCTCTCTCTATATATATATGCACATTTTAATAAATGTAATTCCTCTCTCTTTTCTTCCTCTTGAAGATGAAGAACCTGTGGGCCGCCTTCCCCCCAGATGTGGCCGGCAACGTTGACTACAAGAACATCTGCTACGTCATCACACACGGCGAGGAGAAGGAAGAGTAAAAGCCGAAGCAAAGAAGAAGAGATGAACGCACGTCCCTCACAACTGCTCCGCCCTGCCAGCCCATCCTTTATCCCTCCTTTTCTTGCTTCCTTCCTTTTTGTTACTCTCAAGCACTTCGTCCCTTCCACGTACTCCTTCGAAAGACTCATCTCGTAACCACGCCGGCGCAGGAAATCCGTATCTGTGGCGTCGTCCATGGGGGGAAAAAAAGGGATTCATTTGCAATAAAATCTTATCCTACCATCGTCTCGATCTCTCTCTTTCCGTCACTCTTCCTCCTCTCTTTACTTCATCACCTCTTGGCTCTAGCTGCAACAGCTGATTTGTTTACATCACTCGTTTGTTTTTGTTTTGTTTTTTTGGTCTTTGGGGTGAGACGAATAGAAAACAAAATGGAGGGATTTCCTTCTACAATAGAAGAGTCCAGCGTCCCACGTCTGCCATCTTGTTTTTCCTCCCTCAAACCGGAAAAGAATGAGAAGTGTCCAAAAACGAGGGCATGGCTGGAGCGATGGAGAGAGAGAGAAGAGAAAGTCAAGACAGTAGAGGAGTGGAGAGAGGTGACAGAAAGAAACCATTCCCTTCTTCTCTCCCCCTCTCCCCTCGTCTTTTTTTTGCAATCCCTGGCTTCCCTCATGCTTTGCTCTTTCACCAACTCCTCTGTAAGCAATAAAAAGAGAGAAACTGTGAATAAAGCGACCTTATCTTTCGTACGCCTGTGTCTGTCCATCCTGAGTGTAAGAAGAGAGAGAGAATAAAGAAAAGTTTATTTGCTAGTGTCTTAACTAGTAGGGGTGTGTCCCAAATGCTAGATTTTTTCACAATCAATAACAGTCACTAAGCAAAGATGTAGTCAGAAATTATCCCGCTAGCTAATCAGCTAGTCATATTTCTAAGATTCAGAAAACACAGCTCACTTTACACCTCATTCTAGCTCATAATTACAGCATCATTTCATTTCAATCCAAACTAACAGTTTCGAGCTTTTTCTTGTACAAGCCTCTTGTGTTGTGTAGATATTCTTTTAAATTTTAGTGTTCATCTTTCAAAAAAAAAAAAAAAAAAAAAAAGATTTTTTTCCCATCCTGTACTCATCTGATTTGTGACCAATCAGATGCCTTTTACACCATATTTGTCCCGCCCCTATCTAGCCCTGTTTCAATAGGAAATACATCAGCACACAGAATAAGATCATGGCTCATATGGTCAGTAGACATGAAAAATATCGCCTTATGAACACACTAAACAAAATAACATCAGTCACGGTAAAGTCTCTGATAAAATTACAACGTAAGCAATTAAAAGCCAGCATCTTTATAATCTCATAGACAGGTTTCGATTATTATTATACATATACTTTTTGCAATAAACTGACCGAAGAGATCATCAGGAAAGTACAATGCACGCTTTATCATTTCCTGCCAAGAACTTTAACAAGAACTTGTCACTGTGCTTATGACTAAATTTTTTAATTTGGTGATACGGTGTATTATAAACACTGCTGTTAACAACTTTTTCTACCATTATTTTTGTCATAAATAATGCTAACATATAACACAACATTACGGCAGGTTATGAATGTATTCACAGTTCATTATATTTACAGTTGAGGCCAAAAGATCACTCACACACACGCTACTGATATTCAATCTCGGTTTTTCACATTTCACGTTATCGTGTTAAGTTCTTTCGGCAAGTCACTCGTCCACTTTGTTCCCGTCAGAGGTCATTTAAAAATAATGACTCTCAGCTTTATTTAAATGAATTACGTGAGAATTCCTACATGTCGACTGTCTCTTTAAACAGTATGGAAGATTCCAGAAATTGATATAATGACTTTTACATACTTCTGATTGGCCAACCGTCATAATAAGTAGGTAAATTTAAGTGCGTCTTTGGCCGAGCTTTACAGACAGTGCCTTTTAATCATTGATAACCATGAGGAAATCCAAGCAACTCAAGACAAGACTTCAGAAAAAAGGATGCTTTTGGGACCGCGCCATTCAGGAAGGAGGAACAAATGAACTCCAAGACAACACCAAAGAAAGCGGTGAAGCACGTACTGTATATCATTATTAACAGAGTCCGTCATCACCATGGCCTGAAAAGTGATCGTGCAGTGAAGAAGCACCTGCTCCAAACACTGAAGTTTGCAGGTGATCACAAACTAAATGGCTTAATACAGGAAATTGTTCAGAATTGCATTTGAATTCCTTCAGACTAAGTGTGTGCAAATGTTTGTGTAACCAGTCCTTAAAAAGACAACCGCAAACCAAAACACAAAACATCGTAAGGGATTTAATATATTACGGTTTATTATTCATCACAATTATTATCCTTTTCGTACTGATTAATTAAATACACTGTGTACATTTTCCTCTTCTGTAGTTGAGGAATAATGAGCTATGAGTTAATTTTAGTTTCAAGGTTTGGTGTATATAAAAAAAAAAAAAAAAAGAAAAGAAAAGAAGAAACACATGACAACATGGGATTAAAGAAAAGTAGTCTTTAAAAAAACCAAAACAATACGGTTAAAAAAAAAAAAAAAAGAGGGTTAAAATGAACACTCCAAACCAAACCAACAGAACGAAGAAACACTGAGCGAAGAAATGAAGAAATATCTAAATCTGCTTTAGGGTTCATAAGGGTTTTCCATTTTAAGTGCGGACACCAGGCATGTGCCGATTAGTTGTTATATAATAAATTCAGGAAGCAGCATATTGTTATTATGCACACATAAAAAAAATAAATAAAAAAAATCCCATTTCATCAGATGGGGCTGCCTCGGTGGGCAGAGCTTTGGCCAGATTATTATTATTATTATTATTATTATTATTATTATTATTATTATTATTATAACGCTTATTCTCTAAAAGTGGTTTATTTGAAATGTTATATGAGCCAGACCACTGAACGCTTGAAACGTAACAGGACATAAGTGTTACTTGTGCGAAAAATCAGTAGTTAGTAATTGTGGAACTGTCTGTAAATACAATATATATTTGCAATATATTTTCAACAATTATCGCAAATATGAAAGAGAAACAGCACATGCCTAATCCGGAACATGAAACATCATCAAATAGTCTTTTTTTTTTTTTCTTCACTAACACAGAACCAGCGCTTTTCCACCACAAGAAAGCTAAGATGGTGGTGACATCATTTTAACAGCACAAGATATTTACATGACTGCTGTTAAAATAAAATATGAAAAACAAAAACACACCCCCCCCCCCCACGGATCTGTCCTCTTGGTGTGTAGACATCATCTGTGGCTTTTCATTAGGAAAAATCCACATTCTGACAAAGTTTCATCTCTTAAAGCAAATGAAACGGGACGAATTTAGGGGAGGTGAAGAAAGGGTTGCTGGTTCTCATGGTGATTAAAAAAAAAAAAAAAAAAAAAGGATAATTGATCCAAATGACCCTGCAGTGTAAAGCCTCGTTTCAGTGCTGAAGCTAAAACACCAACTCTGAAATGCTAAGTAACCCCATAATTACTGTCACAATATCAGACTGCTTGAAGTTGTACAGCTTTACAACTGGATTTTTTTTTTTTTTTTTGCATATTCAGTCACAAAATAATCACCAAACTTGGACAGTTCTGAGAAAAGTACCGCTTCTGAAGTTCAGTCCGTTCCTCTGCTCCCTCTAGTGGCTGAACCAGACACGTCAATTCCGTCCTTTCGTTTCTTGCCGTGGAGAGAGAGAGAGAAATGAAAGAAGGCGCCTCACACGAGTCAACCTCTGGGTTTTAGGGATTGCATAGACACACCCCGTGTCCCGACACGGTTTATAAAACGCCCTCACGGCCCCTCGGAGACGGACACCATGGTCATGTCATCATGCTAGCAGAGCCAAGTTACATTTTCGAGAAACATTAAGTATCTTCTTATTGCTTACGTTTAAACTTTAAAGAGCTTTTGTTTAAACAAGGTCATACTTTGTTTGTAGCAATGCATTCTGGGTAAATTGTGCTCCTTAAGTCTAGGCTCATCTTTACGGTCATAAAACGCTCTTATAATACAAATTACTGTCGTTACGACACCAAGGACTTGAGAAGGGCCAGAAACGTGGGCGAGTTAAAAACAGTATTGGAACACAGCCAGCAAAGTGGCACAGGTGAAGCGTGGATTTTGTGTGGGGGACGACGACGACGACAAAAAACAATAAATAAATAATAAAAGGGCACCACCTAGAGGTGAGGAGGGAACAAAAACCACAACACACAGCACCACAGAACAAGACCACGAGTGAAAACACCTCATCTTGGACATCAGCTCGACGGTCACACGTAATCACATTAATATTCTCAGAGAGTCCCGATGGTACAGTCCGGTTTCCAAAGTGCCGATCAGGTTTTGTTGCGTAATACTGCGGAGTGCCTGGAGGGGTGGAGCTCGTTCAGAGACGTCTACACACTGCTGTCTGAAATGTTCCAGTGGTTCATCGAGACGACGCAAAAACACCTCCCATGATATAGTTCTACAGTACAGACTCAAACTTCAATAATATTAAAAAACAAACAAAAGTTATACAGACAAACGGGGTGTAAGGTATAAAAAACAATCCAAAAGGAACAGTTTCATGAAGAATCCGAATCCGTCAACCAGCCAAGACGTGTTCGCTTAAAGCTGACACAGAAAACACGTAACGGAAGGCAATCTTTTTCCCCCATGCTTTATCCAAATTTTAGTCCAAATTGAAGCACAAAAATGACCTTTGCTTTAACAGTTCACATAATATATAAAAAAAAATAAAAACCCCAAACAAAAACACTGCGACAGAAAGAGATATTGATAATTAGCTATATAAATAACTAGTTTTAAACATGCTGTGTCACTTCCAGTGTTAATCTCTTTTTGTTCGTTGGTCCAAATCTATAAAACAGAAGATTTCTTCAGCACTACAGCTCAGGAATTTGGTCAATTTGCAGCTTAATGATAGTTTAGCAGCTCACATCTAACGAAAAGGAAAAAAATAAAAAGAAAGAAAGAAAGAAAACCACACAACTTGTTTGAGTCACTTCCTGGAGTCGAGTCGAATCAAGAGTCTAATCTCTGTCACACGGCCGTCACTTGGACCAGTCTCTGACCTGCCTAAAGAACCGCACCGAGGCGGAGAACACGGGTCCCGTCCTCAGGCCCCGCCTTCAAAAACCTCTTCACGATGACAACACGGTTCTGTTTGGAACTCGGACTCTCCCTGCTACTTTACAACACTGTTTATTTAAGACTGAGATCGAGATCGCGAACCTTACAGCGTCTAAAATTTGACGCACGTACTCTTTCACGGAGGATTTTGCAGAGATCCATTACTTGTTGGCAACGTTAACATCTTCTGACACGTTGTGTAAATCTGTGAATTTAAAGTGGGAGAAAAGTAAACTAGCCTTTGCGGGCACTAAATACTGTCAAGGAGTGTGATTTTGAAACTTTAAAAAAAAAAAAAAAAAAAAGGCTACTGCTTGGTTTTGTTCTCTTAAATTTTGGGAAAGAAAATGTGCAAAAAAACCCCCAAAACAAAACAAAAAAAAATCTAAGAAATGATGACTTTAAAAATTTCCTCTAAAAGCCACTACGCTTCCAGTCACGCAGACCTCTGGATTCTTGCATAGAAAAAAACCCAACAATAATACAACCTAAAACACGACAAAGAACAGGAATAATACATAACATAATCGTTCATCTTGTTAAATTAACAAACTGTACATCAATGTAATGGAGCCCTAAAGGCGACGAGCTCAGACGTTAATGCTACTGAACATCGATATTCATTAACATCAGAAAGAACAACGCAAATCAAATATTAGTGGTGCTTTCGGGACAAAAAAAATTAAATAAAAAATAATAATAAACAGGGTTCAGTGCAAACAGACTAATTCCTTCATCGACAAGCAAATAAATATGAGTCTGAGGTCAACGTCCGAGCAGGTTTAACAAACACTGAGTTTAGTTCAGACGTTTTAATTCTCCCCTATATGATGAGACTTTGCAGTCATGCTGCACCGTTATGCGTTTCCTGTTTACTCTGCCGTCTGCTGGGTAATATCGAAATTCCAGTTAACGCATAAACAGAGGGGAAAATATGATCACATGGAGGAGAGTGAGAGAGAGAGAGAGAATGGAGTCACAGAAGTGAAAGATGAATAAAAGCAAGCAAGAGATTAAAAAGTGCGACAGAGACTATGAACACAAGAGCCTAGGGCTGAGTGATGTGACGATATATATCAATATTGTGATCATTTTTTTCACGATACACTTTTATGACATCACCATGATTGTGATATCATTTTTAATAATTTTTTTTTTTTAAATAAAATTACTCTAACAGAAAACAAATTGTTTCCTGATATCATTTCGTACTAAGACTTTCAAACTGTAAGACAGAATTCCTGTTTTTTTTTCTCCTGGTCAGGGTCACAGTGGATCCGGTGTCTATCCCGGGGAACACCGGACATGAGAGGCGGGAATACAAAATGGACACACGCATTCACAACTACGGTCAACTTCGTGCATCAGCATGTTTTCGGGAGGTCGGAGGAAACCGGAGCGGACGTGGAAAGATGACGTAAAAGAGCTCAGGATCAAATCTGAGACCCTGGAAGCAGCAACCGTCACGGCGTCCTGCTCGTTTCAGTTTCAACTTGTTTACGTCAATAAAAGTATCGCCAAAAGGTTTTTTTTTTTCCAAGGTAGTTTGAGTATCGTGATATGAAATTTTCTGTCATATCTCCCAGCCTTAGTCTCGTCTATAAAGCAAACAGAGACGCTGAAAAAAGAACGAGTAAGAGAGCACGAGGACTCTTCACATATTAAGATGAAGAAGGTGGCCAAAGAGAATGAGTCAGGCAGGAAGTCATGCTAAGCTGACCACAGTACCATTTCCAACAAACCTCAGAGTTTCAGATCGGTCTGCTCTTCCACTCCGTCTAGTGGCCAAATCAGACGTCGCTCATTGTTTTTTTTCTTTCTTTTCTTTTCTTTCCTTCTGAAGGATGAAAGAAAGAGCTCCTCCTGCATATCAAGTCAGAAACACTGACCTGCGACACTACCGTACGCTACTACACCTACACGTAAACACACACGAGCACACGCTAACAGACAACATGTTAATAAATACAAGAACCTTGATTGGTCTACGACTAGGACGATCTCTATTAGGGGTCTGATCTCTGCCTGAGCTAGACGGATCAGATGAATGCGTTACGGGTGGATGACTTACTAAATAATGACCTATTTACAGAGGACTGTGTGTTTGAGATCTCTTCTAATGGATGTGACTGTAAAGGAGAAGATTCAGAGCAATAACCTATGATCCAGTTGTTTTTAAGAGGAAGAACATGCCTTCCTTTGTGCTCTATTCGCCTCAGCTGTTCAGAAAACTAGGACACGTTTTTCGCCGCCGCCGCCGTGGCCGTGGCTCCGTTTTTCTCCTCTGCCTCAGCGCTTGCGGCTTTGTCCTTCTTTTTGCCCCCTTTCTCCTTCTTCTTATCCTTCTCGGCCCTCTCCTTCTCCTTCTTTGCTTTCTCCTTCTCCGCCTTGTCGCGGTCCTTCTTCTCTCGTGCCTTCTGCTTCTCCTCCTCCTTCTCTTTCTTCTTCACCTCCTTGCTCTTCTTCTTCTTCTTGCCCTCGTCCTCGCAGGGAGGCAGAGGCATGTTGTTGGCCGTGGGAGACGGGATTGTGGGTGTAACTTGCTCCGAGACTACTCTAGGGGGCTGGAGCTGGTTTGGAATTGGAGGACGTGCGGGTTCCTTGCCGGATTTTGGAGCCGATGCTGGTTCTGATGTGGGTTGTGATACGGATTCTGGTTCAGGGTTTGGTACTGGTGCAGGTTCTGGTTTAGATATCGGCACCGTTGTTGGTTCTGGTTCGGATTTCAGCGCCGATGTTGGTTCTGGTTCAGATTTCTGCGCTGATTTTGGTTCTGGTTTCGGCACTGACTTTGGTTCTGGTTCAGATTTCGGCACTGACGTGGCATCTTGTGTTGATTCTGGTCCAGAATTTGACATTGGAGATTTTGGTGATGTTGGGGGTTTCGTCGCTAAAGGACTAGGCCTGTGCCCTCCTGTGCCTCCAGTGGGTGGGGCCATGGCAGAAACAGGTGGGTGTGGTGGCCCTGATGAAGCTGTTATCATTATAGGAGTCCCGCCTCCAAACACATGCGCTTCCAGGCCAGTAGGCCCAGAAAGAGAGCTTTTTTTACCGTGAGAGAATGGGTTTCTGGATTTCCGGAAGCCAGGAAGAGAGAGGAGGCTGGAAGAGGAGCGCAGGGGGCCGGGTGGTGGTGCAGACATGGAGCTTCCCAGGAAGGACAGACTTCCCCCAGAGCTGATAGCAGCGGCGCGGCGCTTTTGCTCGTAGATGTCTCGTGTGCCGTGAAGCCTGCGGCCTGGCTGGTGCGTCAGGGCACCACGAGACTCGCGCCACTTCTTCACCTGGACGGTGCACTCCCTCTCGATCAAAGCCTCCGTTACAGGCAGAGAAGTGACCTGTCGGAGAAACGCAAAGAGAAGAGCTTTAGTTATGGTATCTGTGTGTATATGAAGAACGAAATGTATATATATGAAAAGAAAAAAAAAAATTACTGAAACCAAGCTTGTTTCAGACGCACAGCAGAGATCGGACGACCAAGAAAAATCAGACGGAGCTTACGATCAACAATACAGAAATTCTGTTTAGAAATGTACTCAGCAAATGCACGAGGATGATTAACTCTGGATTTAAGCTTACACTTGGCCAGAGTGTAAAAACTCATGAAGTAAAATTGATCTCATCTTCTTCAGGATGGTCAACGAAACAAAAGCAGACAGATTAAAAGCAAATCTTTCACCATTTTATTTGGCATAATAGGGGAAAATGAACATGGCTTTGGTCAGGAATGCCCCCATGGCCCTGTATGACATCATGGATGTGTGTGAGAGTTACTGTGTGTGTTTATAGTGACCTCATGGACCAGTATTTCCTCTCTGATGCTGTCCGGTGAGATGTTCCTCAGGCGTTCCATGGTCTCATACATTCCCTGCACCTCCCGCAGTTTATCCACAGAACCCAGCATCTGCTTCAGTAACACCAGACCCACACGGAACACAATCTTCACTCCTGCACACACACACACACAAGAGCACACACTTTGGTACTGACTTACATTAACAGAACTGTCTTTAACTGTGGAAACATGAGGGTAAAATAACTGCTTTAAGCATCCTGCGATCTCCTGAAGCACTGGCTGCGTGTGCATCCTTGGAAAAGTCAACACACCTCCGTTGTTGATTATTTTCCTAAAGCAGCACAACCCTGACATGGGCTCCTGCTCTTTTCGGTACAAATTTTGTTACAGAGATTTATTTGATGAGTTCTGCATTACTGAATAAATACAAACAAGATTTTAGATTTCCAAACATTACTTTTAATAAAACATCTTTTTTTTTTTTTTGTATTTGTTTGTATGTCAATAAAGAAAGTAGCATATTACATATAGGACCACATTTCAGAAAAGAATCAGTCATCAATCAAAGGCTCCAGATTCTCCAAGATGTTAATTATCCAATATTTAATTCCATTATTTTCTTATATCCAGCATTTCTTTAAACGTGCACGACTCCTGCACAGTACTGTACGTCTCTCTTTCTAAACTTCAGGAGAAAAAGCGATCCTTTTATGTAAACACAGCTTTAGGACGCCGAAACCTGGAGCTCACATTCACGACTGGTTCTATGCTCGTTTGGGGGCGTGCTTCATAATCACAGGTGTTCTTTCCCACAGAAGAATTCTTTCAGAACTGTGCACTGTTCGCATTGACGTCACTTTTGTTCATCCAGGTTTGCAAAACAGGCTCGTGTATTGTTGTGCCATCGCTCAAGCAGCCTTATTTGTACTCACGGCACGTCACTGTGCAGGAATACCAGCAACGATGGGTCGTTCTCTTACAATTAGATTTAAAGGAAGTGGATTTTAGCAATGCGGGCCAGAAAGGCGAATGGCAGAATGGCTGATTTGGGGTTTAAAGTCCTGAACTTTTGATCAGTACCCCAGTGTGCTATTAAAATGACCTTTGGGGGGGGAGGGGGGGTGTCTTGGAGTTTTAAAGCCAAGCATGCACTGGATTTTTTATTTTTGCCTCTCACCTTCACAGAAGAACATGTCCCAGACGCGGAGGACGCAGGACCACGGTAGCGTGCGAGAGAAGATGCACATGAACCACTCGGTCATGTAAAGGATGGGGTCGATCTTAAACTTCTTCAGATGGCGGTAAGCCATGGGGCAAACACGTCTCAGCAGAGAGAAGAAAATCTCTCCGTCAAGCTGGATTGCTTCCTGGAAGATGAAGTGAAAAGAAAAATAAATCCTAGTAACATTTCGCAAAATATTTCCTATAAACGCTCCAATCCAAACGGTGTAACATGGTGTAGAAGAAGAAGGATGTACAGTAAATCATGTCTGGATAAACGTAAAGACTGGAATCTTCATGCTGTATAATCAGACCGCGCTATAAAAAAACAAGTCTGTCTTGAATTCATTTAATTCAAAATTAAAATTAGTTGGCAGAAACAGATCTCTCACACAGCTAAATAACATACCAGTCTCGGGAAAATGGATTCTTACATAATAAAAAATAAAACTGAATATAAATAGGATTTATTATTGCTGAAGAATCCTCACCAGTCCAGCGCTGTAGTAGCCGGGCAGGTATTTCTCACAAATCTGCACCAGACACCAAAACGCTTGCTGAGAAATAATAATAATGACAATAAAAAAGATCTGTTAAAACACACACACTGAACATTTCAGTCAAGCCTACTGTCATCAGATAACCTTATCTCTATTGGTGTGAAAGCTATCTACAGCAGCTGGCTTCCTGTCCTCTTTATTACATGCAGAAGTGATACTCCTACATTGTAGTAAACAGCTCGTTACGGTGGCTGCAGAAAGTATTCAGACCACCTTCATTATTTCCACTTTTGTTACGATTGAATTTATTTTCCCCCTCATTAATGTACACTCAGAATTTTAGAATTTTTTTTTGTAAATTGAAATATCTTATAATTGAAAAAAAAAAAAAAAACTGCAATATCACATTTATATAAAAATTCAGACCCTTTTACTCAGCACCTTTGGCAGAAATTACAGCCTCGAGTCTTTTTGGGTTTGATGTGGAACAGGTTTTCATTGAGGATATTCAGCTTTCCCTCAACCATGACCAGTCTTCCAGTCCCTGCTGCTGAAAAACACTCCCACTGAATGATGCTGCCACCTCAGTTTGGCCAGGCGACCAGCTCCTGGAAGAGTGCTAGTTGTTCCAAACTTCTTCTGAGAATTATGGAGGCCACTGTGCTCTTGGGAACCTTCAGTGCAGCAGAGATTTTTTTTTTTTGCACCCTTCCCCAGATCTGTGCCTTGCAACAATCCCCGTCTCTGACTTGGTGTCTTGGCTTTTGCTCTGATGTTCATTGTCAGCTGTGAGCTGTGCCTTTCCAAATCATGTCCAATCAATTAAATTTACCACAGGTGGACTCCAATCGAGGTGTAGAAACATCTCAGCAACAATCAAAGACGAATGGGAGGCACCTGAACTGAGCTAAATATCAAGTGTTGTTTGAAAGGGTCTGAATACTCAATTCTGTTTTATTTCTGCCATCATGGGGTACTGAGTGTAGATTAATGTGAAAAAAAGTATTTAAATGACTGTAGCATCAGGCTGCAAGATAAAATAAAAAAAATTAAGGGGGTCTGAATACTTTCTTAAGCCACTGGAAATATAATGATGATCAAAGGTGAAATTAGGACAAAAACAAGGCTGGGGCAATAAGTGCAGAAATAAAAAAACGTCTGCTATGTTAAAGGGACTTGTACAAAAGTCTTTCTTGTGAGCAGATACAATCTATGGGGTGCAACATATGGTCCAGAAAAGAAAGGTCTTAACCCTTCATGTGACGATTAAAATGTTAATAAATAAATATGACTGCCATTATTGAAAATAGAATATTTTATAGACATTATTAACCTCATTACATCTTCATTTTTATTTGAAGTAACACGTAAACCATGTAAAGTTCTATCTGATGGCTCAAGTCAACACAAAAAGCACTGACAAAATTGCAGAGCTCGCTGACTGGACCTTTCTAATAGTTGGTAAAGCGATACACCGGCGGTCCTCGAAGGGTTTAGAAAGAGAAACCACACACACACACACACACACACACACACACACACACACACACACACCTCTGCAGGCATGTGCATCAGCAGGACCGCAGCCACAGGAGCCTGAGCTTGACAGTAGCCTTCATCTGGCCGATAGACTGTGTAGGCCTTCAGTATACGGTACAGATCCTGCTGACTGAACACACACACACACACACACACACATTATTTGTTTAGTTAACTAATTAAAAGAATGAAGAACATTTTAGGTAAGAGCGAACATTGTGTACTCAAGTGGAATAAATGATAAATGCAGAACAATCAGAGAAAAACATTCTGCAATAAAATGTAATAAAAATAAATATTCGTAGCTTTTGGAAAGGCTTTTTTGTCTGTCTGTCTTTATGTCCATCTGTCTGTATATCTGTCTCCCTCCATCTCTGTCTGAGTGCCTCTCTCTCTCTCTGTATCTGTATCCATCTGTCTTTCTGTATACATGAATCTCTGTCTATGTATCAGTCTGTCTCTCTCTCTCTGCATCTCTGTATCCATCTGTCTGTCTTTCTGTCTATCCAGCTGTCTGTCTGTCTCTCTCTGTCTGTGCATCCATCTGTCTATGTGTCTCTACTTAGTCTGTGTGTTTCCCCCTAAACTCCGAGTGCTGACTAATATCACACATCAACTGAAGAAAAAAAAAAAAACACAGATGTTACTTGATATAATATTTTGTGGTCAAACAGAAAAAAATTTGACTCCAAATTAAGGCTTTGGGGAGAAAAAAAAGGATTAAAGGTTTGAATAGGCTGCGTAAAGCTAAGTACTATAAGAGATAAGTAGTGTTTTACCAAAACCACAAACCATGGAAAACGTTTACAGAGTCAGTTATTAGCACAAGCCAGTTATTAGGGGAAAAAAAAAATTCCTCCAGAACCGTGCTCTTATCTGAGCTTACACAGGACTCATTGGGAGCAGATGTTTATTTACCCGTGGCCTCCCCGTGCGGCGAACATCTCATGGAATGGAAACTGCCTGTGCAAGTCCTTCTCGATGATATCTAACCACTTCGGATCTCCCGGCTCTCTCTCCAGTTCCTACACAGAGAGGAAATTAAAAAAAAACCTCAGAGAGCCGGATTTAAAACACGTTGCTACAGGGTGAAGCATGCAAGACGGTTTGCCAAATTTGACTTGTCCTTTTAGATTACTCCTACACCTCACCCCTAGAGCTTGAGAAGCAGCAAGCGTGAAAGGGACCTGGGTGGATTCGCTTTAGTCATGCTTGTTTAATGTTATAAAATGCGTGTGGATTTTTACACTTGATAAGCGACATGTTTAATTTGATTCATTCAGGAGAAACTGCATCGCCATGCTGAAATAAACTGAACTGAAAGTAAACGGAAACCGTAGTGGTGATGTCCTATGATGGAGCTTGACACTGAGACCCCAATCAAAAATAATAATAATAATAATAATAATAATAATAACCGCAATGCTCTGTTGGAGAGCTCTGTAAAACGTACACAAAGGAAGAATTCAATGATTTGCAATTCATTTACAAAGACGAGATATTTAATGTTCAAACTGATGAACTTCACTGTTTTTTTCGTCAGTGTACACTCATTCGGAATTTGATGCCTGCAACACGTTCCAAAAAAGCTGGAACAGGGACAACAAAAGACTGGGAAAGTTCAATGCTTAAACAATGCCTGTTTGGAACAGGTTAACTGGTAACACATGATGGGTATTGAAAGGGGCATCCCGGAAAGACTCCAACATTCACAAGCAAGGATGGGCCGAGGTTCACCACTTTGTGGAAAACCGTGTGGGCGAATCGGGATTGCCCCAATTTTGTTAGAATTATTTTCCATGACTTTTCCAAAACTCTTCCAGTACCTTAAGAAAATTTTCCAAAACTGTGAGTGAGCGAACGAGCAGAAGGGGGAGCAGTTGGGGTGGAAGCGGAGTTAGCATGGTGAGCGAGCGAGCGAGCGGGCGGGTCAAAGCGCGGGAAACAAAAATAAATTTCCAAAACATTTCCTCTCTGTCCAAGAAAATTATTTCTAAATTCCAAAACTTTTCCAGGTTTTCCATGATCGCGGCAACCCTGGGGAATAGTTTAACAATTTAAGAGCAATTTCTCTCAGTTTTGTTTTTGCAAGGAATTTACACATTCCACCATCTACAATCCATAATACGAAAAGATTCAGAGAAATCTCTGCATGTAAGGGGCAAGGACGAAAACCGAGACTGAATGGCAGTGCCGATTGAGCCCATCAGGTGGCACTGCATTAAAAACTCACATGATTATAGAAGGACATTATTACAGTATTAAACACAGCTCATCACGGCACCTACAAAACCAAGTCAAAAGCCAGACTCTGTGATGGAATGGGGCGTGTTAGTACCCATGGCATGGGTGACCTGCACAGCTGTGAAGACACCATTAATGCTGAGATTTTCATACAGGTTTTGGAGCAACAAGTGTCCCTGCTTATCCCAGCAAGTTCTGTATGTTACGACAACGCCGTACTGTTGTGTACTGTTGTATGACGCCGGACTGTTGTGCAAGTGAAGTCGAATATCAAGAAAGAACTTTTCAAAATGTACTATCTTCAGCTCCCAAACATTTTCGTTTAACATACTAAACATGTCCTGTACACACCTTTTTTGAAACGTGTTGCAGGCATCAAATTCAGAATGAGTACGAAAAAACAAAAGATCATCAGTTTGAACAAAAAATATCATGCTCTTGTGTAGTATTCCATTGAACCTAGGTTGAAAAGGATTTGAAAACTGTTGCTTTCGGCTTTTATTTACGCGTCAGAACTTTTTACGGATTGAAGCAGCATGTTCAGCTGAAAATCTACAAACGGGACAGCTAGTCACGAATCTCTACTGAGGTCTAAATAAACTGATATGCTTTAAATAAATACATACAGTACTGTGCAAAAGTCTTAGGCACATGCAATGAAATGATGTAGAGTAATGGTGACTTCAAAAATTATTAAAT
>JAOVYU010000031.1:26563988-26579607 GCA_025674565.1 Synodontis membranacea | reverse complement strand
TAAAGGTCTGAGCTAGGATTAGTGACAAAACAGTTATCTTTTACACACAGGTTCATTAATCACACAAGACAACGAACAAAATAAATAACATCCTGTATAATTTCATTTAAACGGCCCAAGTTCACGCTTAAGAGTTAATCAATTAAATTTGACAGCTATTATTATACTGTATGGTTATTATATTTATAGCTAGTCTACAGAAACTGGTATCAAAAATATAACTCCACCTCACGCTGATTTGCTCTTCTATGAAGTGTGCACTAAACCACTTTGTCTCTAACCTTCAGGTGAAGCTGGAGATGTACACGGTGTATTTCAGGACCATCGGCCTGGCCTTCATCGTCCCCGTCATCTTCCTCTATGCCTTTCAGCAGGCCGCGTCACTCGGATATAATTACTGGCTGCAGCTTTGGGCCGACGATCCTGTAATTAACGGCTCTCAGAACAGCGCGGATGTGAAGCTGGCCGTGTTCGGGGCTCTCGGCTTCGCTCAGGGTAAATATTTCAGAAAATATTGCGAGGTGGATATGATGAGGTCATGGTTCATTGCAGGTTCAGGATTGCAGGTTACTACAGCATTACACAGCATTAAATGAGCGGAAATCTCCGTGTTCACTTCAGGGATCGCCATCTTCGGCACCACCGTAGCCATCTCGTTAGGAGGCATCATCGCTTCTCATCATCTCCACCTGGACCTGCTGCGTAACGTCCTGCGCTCGCCCATGTCGTTCTTCGAGAGCACGCCGAGCGGAAACCTGCTCAATCGCTTCTCCAGAGAAGTCGACGCCATCGACTGCATGATCCCTGACGCCTTTAAGATGATGCTGGGATACGTGTTCAAACTGCTGGAGGTCTGCATCATCGTGCTCATGGCCACGCCCGTCGCTGGAGTCGTCATTCTTCCTCTCGCTCTGTTCTACGTCTTCATCCAGGTTTGGGCTGCTGAAGCGAATAGGAATAAAACACTCTGGACGTGCTGTTAGAGGAAAACAATCAAAGACAGGGTGGCGCGATCAAACACGGTTCCCATTACCACCCAGAATTGATTATTATCCAATAACGGAATGTCCTGAAGTGTTTTATTCCTCTTATTCCACATCGATATCGAACACTGACAATTTTCCATGTATGAATAAACAACACATCATAATTTTGCGAAACAAGTATAAATTGTCATTTCCGAATAAGCTTCTCTTTCTTTCCCCTGCTCCGTCCTTAAGATTCTTCCTTGTCTGAAATTGCTGACACTGGAGACTGCTTCCATAAATGCTAAATAAAGGTCTCCTTACAGAAAACTCCGCCATATCAAAGACACTTTTTTTTTTCCTTACTAGCCTAAGATTATGTAGCGCATCTGCTGTACCCGTCCTGGTGAATCACTTTTAACGCACAAACATGCACTCTTGACGATTGGTGTTATTTTTTAGAGCTTCTACGTGGCTACATCCTGCCAGCTCCGGCGTCTGGAGTCGGTGAGCCGCTCACCCATCTACACACACTTCAACGAGACGGTGCAGGGAGCGAGCGTGATCCGGGCGTTTGAGGAACAGAAGAGATTTATCCTGCAGGCTAACAGTAGGGTGGATCATAACCAAACCTCCTACTTCCCCAGATTCGTCGCCACCAGGTCAGAGCTCTCTCATAACCACGTCACAGGATTTTCCTGTGAACTAAATACATCAGGAACTAGTTACGTGTCGATAACTGGACCTGGATAATAGACTGACGTTAGCGAGTCCTGTTTACCGTAACCTGACTCATGTTCTGATTTGTCCAGATGGCTTGCCGTCAATCTAGAGTTTCTGGGGAACCTGTTGGTCCTCGCGGCTGCGATCCTGTCCGTGACAGGGAGGGAATCGCTGAGTCCCGGGATCGTCGGCTTGGCCGTGTCACACTCTCTTCAGGTAAAGAGTCACGCTCTGCATATGTTATAACTATCTAAACTCATCTCCAGAATTATTGGCACCCTTTAATGGGTAAAATGATTCCATGCTATAAATATTACATCATTATTTAGATAGTACACTGCGCAGGCGTGTCATTGGTAAAGCTCAAAGGACAAACATTAAATGTAACTATAAATGGATAAAAAGTGCATAAGCGGATCTTCGTCGCACCACACCATCACTGATCATTTTCCTCCAACTGCACTTCCCTAAATGTTTTATTTCTTACATATATATAACTGGCTTAGTTTCATGAAGGCTGCCATTATGGAGTTCACTATTTATCCATCTATCCCATATCAGAACAAAGTGATATTAAAGCTATTTACTCATCATGTGGTATATGATTTTAAATAAGTAAGCATTGTGTGCGTTATTGATCGCGTTTGCAGGTGACGGGCATCCTGAGCTGGATCGTACGTGCCTGGACAGACGTGGAAAACAACATTGTGTCAGTGGAGAGAGTGAAAGAGTACGCAGAGACGCCAAAAGAGGTACAGTCCCAAAATCCAGAGTCAGAAGTAGCTGCCTAGCTGTTACGTGATCTCCACCAGGAGCCGGTTCTGTTTTGGTGATTTTTGAGAACCGACCTGGTTTTGGACAGGCTCGAGAACTGAACGGTCTATTACAGAAGTTGAGGCGATTTCTGATGAAATGGTACAAGGGTATTAAGTCTTATGGGGGAAATAAGGGTATAATGGTATGGGGGGAAAAAAAAAATCACGGAGGAGAGAACACATCTGCTTTGTTTGCCCTCCCTTAGCCATTGACATCAATGGTTCCAACTTAAGAACCAGCAAATTTGTGGTGCCATACCGGTGCCTGATTTTTGGTGGAAAAGGGCTAAATCCGTATCCATACCCGTTTAGTGCTCTAAATATCCATGTCTAAATGACTATTTAAATTTCACTGTGGGCGTGGCCTAAACCTGGAGGATTTTAAAAAATGTGTAAAAATTGCATATTACAAACACTAGAAAAACCCCAGATGTGGATTTCTTTAACTTCAGCTAAGCAGTGATGGCCAGCTGAAGCTTCCATAACAAAGAATGTGTTGAAAAGAGGTTAATTACGCAAAGGGTTCTAACACACTGCACACTTAGTGACATCTGGTGGTCAAAACCATGAAGTGCAGCTCCTAGTGGATTTAAGGTTTTGGGTTCCAAAACAAATCTGCCCATTCCAGTACTTTCAAATTACTTATTTTATTTTTTTTTAACAGTAAAGTCAACTTGTAACATTAAGTACTGCTGTGTATTAGCTAGTCATCAAAAAGCAATCTTGTATCTTTTGTTTTATGGTGCAGGAAAGCTAAGCTCGTGCATTATTTAATCAGAACGTGAAAATGGAGCTCAGGACATGACCGGTCATTATTTTTAGCTATTTTTATTTTTTGAAATGAAGAGCTCTGGTACAGAATGGTCATCACCTTTCTTTTCTAACAAGCACAATTGGTTCTATTTTCCAAAACATAACTAAACTTACAGCCTAATTGAAACCAGTGTAACTCTGACCAGGCAGCTACTAAGGATGAACGAATGAACACCTTATACAGCATTTTCATTTTTCATATCTGAATAAAACCTCCTAAAATCATCACCCCCCCTCCCCCATATCTCTTGGTTACATCCCAAGACATGATCATGAAATCTGAAATAATTGCATCACTAACTTAATTAAGGTTCTAAACCCAGTCGAGACTGATCGCTTCTCTCGCAGGCAGCTTGGTCGATGGAGAACACGCCTCTGCCGCCTCACTGGCCACAAACAGGAACCATCCAGTTCTGCCAGTATGGACTCCAGTACCGAAAAGGTCTGGACTGGGCTTTAAAGGAGATCACACTCAGCATCCAGGAGAGAGAAAAGGTAAAGCTTATAGCCTACTCGACATCCTCAAAGAGCAAACAGAAACGTCAGAGGAAGGACTAATAGTGACATCACGCTGGCTGCATTTCTCCCGTCACGCAGATTGGGATCGTGGGTCGGACCGGAGCAGGAAAGTCGTCTCTGGCACTTGGAATCTTCCGGATCCTTGAGGCAGCAAAGGGAGAGATCAAAGTAGATGGAGTAGACATCGCCGAGATCGGACTGCACGACCTCCGATCTCGCATCACCATCATCCCACAGGTATCTTTTCCATATCCCGTTCCAAGGTCCTTCAAATTTGTGCCAAACACAGTGTGCTGTGTATGAAGGGTTCCTCATCCGTGTGTGTGTGTGCGTGTGTTCCGAGCAGGACCCGGTTCTGTTCTCCGGATCTCTGCGCATGAACCTGGACCCGTTTGATGGTTACTCTGACGATGAGGTGTGGAGAGCTCTGGAACTCGCTCATCTCAAAAGCTTCGTCTCGGGTCTCCAGGACAAACTGAACCACGAGTGTTCCGAGGGAGGAGAGAACCTCAGGTACTCCCGCTCACTCAGGGCTCTCCTCGTCTCTGGAGAAGAGAACATCAGGGTTACCTAGACCCGAGATGATTAAAAAAAATATATATATCGCTTCATGATCCTGATGTTGAGCTTTATTCGGTTGCACACTCGTGTGTATGTTCAGGTTCATAAACTGAAACCTGAATCCTCTGAATCTGACTCTGAATCAAACACTCCACTTTGTTCTTGTGTTCTTACATAATAGTGTGTGTGTGTGTGTGTGTGTGTGTGTAACAGTCAAGGTCAGAGGCAGCTGGTGTGTTTGGCTCGAGCTCTCCTCAGGAAGACAAGGATTTTGGTTCTGGATGAAGCCACGGCGGCCGTAGACATGGAGACGGACAAACTGATCCAGTCCACCATCCGCACCCAGTTTGAGGAGTGTACAGTGCTGACCATCGCTCACCGCCTCAACACCATCATGGATTATACACGGTACAGTGTATACATGTGCGCACACACACAAACACACACACAAACAGCAGTACTTGACTTCTCACTATGTGTTGTTTTTGTATCCAGAGTGCTAGTGATGGAGCGCGGTTCAATCACAGAAATGGACTCACCTGCCAATCTGCTCTCACAGAGAGGCCTCTTCTACAACATGTGCCAGGAGGCGGGGCTAGTGTGACTTCATCATCATCATCATCATCATCAGTGTAGCTAGGGCAGAAACGAGCAGCGTGATCCGCTCCTGAAGGAAGAAGATCTGCAGGACAGAACTTTCTGGATTTTTAAAATTTTTTTTTTTTAACAGTTTTAGACATCATGAAGGTCCTTATGAACAGTGTTACTCAGAGAAGAACTGTTACTACTGTGTTCATCTCTCTCTCTGTCTCTCATATACCCTAACCTCTCTTCATCCTTTCCATTTCTCCTCCTCCGGCTCTGCAGGAACAAGAAGTTCATTTCTAATCATTATTACAGAGTAACGTAAACCTCTGCAATCTGAATCTGCAATTTTTGACTTGACTTTCTCGACCTCAGTGACTGGAATTAATTATTACAAAAAATTATTTATTTAAAAAAAAAAAAACTTCTGTAGCAGCAGTGAGTGTTTATTTTAGTGATTTAGAGGACGTCAGTGCTGAGTGTTTTGTACTGTATCATATTTGTATATTTTTATATATTTATAGGAAAATGTAAAAAAAAAAAAAAAAAAAAAAGTTTTGCTCTTCTGTACAGTCACAAAAAAAAAATTAAATTTAAAAAAAAAAAAAAAAAAAAAAAAAAGGTATTTTTCTTTCCCTTACTTCAATAGAACCCAGTCTGCTTTGCACACACGACTATAATCATATATTTTTAATGCCACGGCACTTCTCGATTCTGATTGGTCAGAAGTTGTTGATTGATTTCCTATAAGCTTTGATATTAGTGCAGCCTCAAAATAAACCGACGTCAACCTCTAAAGAGAGAAAAAACTTAAACAGGCTGTTGAAATATTTATACCTGCTATAGTATCCGCTACAGTGGTGAGCTAAATTGTTTTATGGACGTTCCACAACGTTAAACGTTACTAAAAACGGATAAAAAGTCAGATGTGCTGTTCTTTAATGAATAAAATGTTGCACTCATTGTTTAACTGCAAGTAATAAACCTCAGGATAACGCCAAGCTCCCGTTAATTATTTTCCTGTAACAGCACAACACCAAGTCTGTAACTCCTTACACATCAAACAGTCAAACATAAATCTCATTCCATCTGTAGAATGTAAAAAAAAAAAGGTCACGGAACTTTTATTCTCGTTAGCGACGTCGGATTTCTTTGTTCGTAACATTCACAAACGACACACAAAAAAAAGGTTACAAAACAATTTATTTCCTTTATTTAACTCGATAGTTTCTTCATGAAAGGAAGCACGCTTCAAAACTAGTGATTGTGCGTTTCAAAGAATAACGATACGCATATATATACACACACACACACTGAACAAATGCACACAATATAAATAAAGTAACAAACAAATGTGGCGTATTTGAAATGAAAATGTTTGGTAACAAACTCCTGACCATAAAAGGATGTGTTTGGAAGGTTCAGCAAACACACACACACACACACACACACACACAGGTAGAAAGATACGTAAAAGAACTACATGCCCTGGAAATCACAAATTGAGATAATGAGTGCTCATAAGAGTGATCTCCTAGAACCCAGCCTTCACTATTAGCAGGAAAATAAATCTTTGTTATGTATGAAAAGGAAGCAGCATAAATAAAGTTTGCATAGACACAAAAACAAAAGAAGCACAACCTATGGCAACTAAATTAACAACACGTTAAACGGATGCGAAACGATGATCTCTGTATCCAACATGACGCCACGCTGAGGTGCCACGGGGGTTACTTTTTAAAATACACGTCATTTTTCGAGATGTATTTAATTAACTATCGTATAATCAAAACGAGGGAATTAAATCTTCAAGCTCAGACATGGAGATGATTAAAATATTAGACGTGACTTCGGTGTTAGAATGACGAATAAAGACGGATACCGGCGTCATCGTTAGAGATCCTGTTAGTTCACGATTCCTTTCCTGACCAATAATTTAAGAGAGACGCCACGCGTTAAGCGCTACGTTGGACGATATATTCCACGACAACATGACGTGCCTTCGCTGAGGGCTCGATTTAATAAAATCCCGACTGGTCAGAATTTTGATTCGTTTTCTGTAACAGAAGTTCTAACAAGTCACAGGTTTATTATTACTACGCATGTTCGAATACGTTATTGTTGCTACGGTAACAGCTCTTTCAGAGGGACTTGTGCGATGTGTTAACAGTCGGAGGTAAAGTTGTGACTTTATGACATCGACGACTTTACGGTTCGCAATTTCTGGAAAAAAAAAAAAAAAAAAAAAAAAGAAAAGCTAACGAGGAAACAACTTTTTATGCCTGATGAGCTATAATCAATCAAAGGAAGTTGTTTTGCAGATATATAATTTTTTTTTTATTCTTTTAGCTTGTAATTACTAACAATCTGCTGTAATATTAGTAGAATAAAACACGTCGGGATGTGCTGTTAGAGGAGGTCACTGATTATTTTCCTAGGACAGCACGACGCGCAGCGTTTTATTCCGTACATGACCACCATTTCACCCCAGCAGCTCTGATTAAAGGGCACATCGTGGGTACTTTAAATCGTCGTCACCCTGCCGTCAATCATTCAGGAGCGAAGTGCTCTTACAGGCGTCCTGTTTTAGGAGTCTCCTGTCAGAACAACACACTGCTCAATATGTTTTAAAAAAAACAAAAAAAAACACACAAATTATGAAGAAGCTCAGTAACCTATGATAAAAAAAGACAGATTACGTAACGATATGAACGAACGAGTTTACATTCATCATGATGCAAGTTCTCTCCAGCTCCGTTTAGACAAAACATAACCAGGATATTTTTTCAAGTCCGTAAAAGACACCGCGCTGATGCGGCGAACTGTGCTGGTGTGTCATGTGACCTGAGCGCTCGACGTGTCGTTTGGAAGATGGCAAGTTTAAGCAGATGATTATCATCACTATTACATCCCTATAATAAAGTAACACAGTCCGATCCAGCAGTGTAGACAGCGGCATCATGGATTGGCAGTGGTATCGACTGCTGTACAAAAGGACAGGACTGTGTGCGATTTCAACACAGCTACAGTTACTAGAGTGCATTCACATGAACAAGCAGGAATTATAATAACAAAAAAAAAAAAAAAAAAAAATCCCCAATTTTTAGAGCATTATTTGATATCACAATTGAATTCAAATTTTTTTTACTTTTTTTTTTTTTTTTTTTTTTTAAAATCGAGCTAGTGTGAACGCCACCTTCCTGTCACTCTGTAGGCACATGTCACAAGGCCTTGTTTCCTTCAGACTGCACGAAATGTAAAGCATCTCACTATAAAGATCCCGAGACCCCAGCAGAATGAAGGTTCTGAAAGAAGAAATAAAAAAAAAGAGACATGCCCAGAAACAGTGATTTATACAGCAGACAGAACTAAATTTTTCTTTTTGCACTTCAAAAATAAAATCTGAGAAAATATTGTTTTTTTGTTGGGAAAAAAAAAAAAGTCTAGACTTTCGACGGTAACAGTTCGTCCAGCAGCAGGAAAAGAAAGTGCTCGATAAAGATCATCTATCCACAGGCTCCGCCCACAGCTGTGACACTTCATCCTGGCGTGAGGAGGGTGGATTTCTTGAGTTGTGTTCCAGAACGGACTTTTGTATTCTTGACGAGGACATCCTGAGTGACTTGCTTTAAAGACTGGACGGTGGATTCTGGAGAGAGAGCTGGGTTCCAGACTGGATTACGGAGTGACCATGCCAGAAAGACTACTACTTCTTTTTTTTCTTTCTTTCTTTCTTTTTTTTAAACTCAGACCAAACCTGAGTCTTTGGCCATCTTGTAGAAGATCCCTCTCTTTGCAATGAGACTTGATGGAGAATCAAACTCCACCATCTGGCCTTTTTCTAGCACCAGAACCCTGCAGACACAGAAAAAAAACAAAACAAAACAAAACACGAGCATTTCTTTTGTGTGTGCTCTAGGCATCGGACGAAATATTGCGCATCAGAAATTACGATATGAATTTAGGACAATTAAAAATCAACGGAAATGGAAACGATGTCCTTCCTCATGTCCTAGTTTTCAGAGATGTAACTGCAATGTTTAGACAGCAGAGGGCACAATAACACAAAAGCAGGAATGCGTGGCGTCACTGAAGGTGGAAGTAACACAGCTCCAATGCCGTGAAAACACACACACAAAAAAACAGATGTTGGTAAAATGGGAAAGAGCTTTTGTGCGATGACGAACAGATTCAGCAGGAAATCAGTGCTCTTTTTACAGAATGCTGAAAACTAAGGGAAAAAAAAAAAAAGAAGATGGACAGATTTTGACCTGGGTGAAGCGTTACATGCCTTGTCTGTGTGTGTGTGCGCGCGTGTGTACACTGTACCGTGTATAATCCATGATGGTGTTGAGGCGGTGAGCGATGGTCAGCACTGTACACTCCTCAAACTGGGTGCGGATGGTGGACTGGATCAGTTTGTCCGTCTCCATGTCTACGGCCGCCGTGGCTTCATCCAGAACCAAAATCCTTGTCTTCCTGAGGAGAGCTCGAGCCAAACACACCAGCTGCCTCTGACCTTGACTGTTACACACACACACACACACACACACACACACACACACTTATGTAAGAACACGAGAAATCTTACTGTTCAATTCAGATTCAGATGATCCAGAGTCAGAAGTGTGCAACAGAATAAAGCTTAACGTCATCAGTAACACGTAGTGATGCGTTTATTATCTCCGTTCTCTGACTGACTCCTAACCCTGACGTTCTCTTCTCCGGAGACGAGGAGAGCCCTGAGTGAGCGGGAGTACCTGAGGTTCTCTCCTCCCTCGGAACACTCGTGGTTCAGTTTGTCCTGGAGACCCGAGACGAAGCTTTTGAGATGAGCGAGTTCCAGAGCTCTCCACACCTCATCGTCAGAGTAACCATCAAACGGGTCCAGGTTCATGCGCAGAGATCCGGAGAACAGAACCGGGTCCTGCTCGGAACACACACACACACACACACACACACGGAACACCAAGACATTCACACAGAAGAAAGAAAACCCATGATGCAGATTATGAAAAAGAGAGAAAGACATCGGTTATGTAGTGTGTGTGTGTGTACCTGTGGGATGATGGTAATGCGGGAGCGCAGTTCATGAAGGCCGAGCTCAGCGATGTTCACTCCATCAATACTTATCTCTCCCTGAGCTGCCTCGATGATCCGGAACAATCCGAGGGTTAGGGACGACTTTCCTGCTCCGGTCCGACCCACAATCCCCACCTAGTTTCAAAAAGCTTTATTAATTAGCATTAACAGAAAAAAAACACAAAAAAAATAACAAAAAAAAAACCAAGGTAACTGCAGCGTTTGGGGCAGAACGTACCTTCTCTCCTCCCTCGATGGTCACGTTGATGTCATGGATGGCCAGTTCCAGGTCCTGTCGGTACCTTAGTCCAAAATTCCGGACCTCGATGTTGCCGGTGTTGGGCCATCCGGCAGGAACAGAGCTTTTCTCCAGTTTCCATTCCGCCTGAGGAAAACACAGCACTTTTAACACATGATGTACCACTAATAATAATAATAATAATAATAATAATGATAATAATGATAATAATGATAATGTGAGAAAATGAGAAAAGCATGATGATGAATTTTAAGATTTCTAACGGGATTTTAAATACTATTCATTTAAAGCACATACAGCTTTACTACACTGCATTTATTTTTCTTTTCTTTTTTTTATAAACTCAATTTATTAAACACGGCTTACACACTCCTAAATATTTTTCTTAATTGAGATATTCTGGCTTTTCCTGCATAGCACAATGACAGGCCTTTTTGCACTCCCTTGTGTCTTACACACACACACTTACCTCTTTCTCAGTTTCTCCGTACTCTTTCACTTTTTCCACGGCTACGATGTTGGTCTCTAACTCCGATGACATTCTCACCAACCAGTTAAGAGACGCAGTGACCTGCACGCAGGAACCATAACGAGAGCGTAAAGCTATTCAGAAAGCGTTACGGGATCATATACTGGTAAATATGTGCTGTAAATGGGAGGAAAGTTGAGCAGGTTCTTCAACTGTTCGTTAGACAGGATCTAATTAAGAAAGGTTCTGGTTTATTAGTTTCTTTAAGAGGAAAGAAAATTGTGAGCTTGTGAGGGAATGACTTTATAAAGCTGCTGTAACAGAAATTTTACAGGAAGTAATTGGTTGCATGAAGGTTTCATTAAACATATTAAACTAAATGTGTATATGTGTGTGTGTATGTATAAAGTGTAAGACCTGCAAGGCGTAGGAGATGGAAAGTCCCATAATTCCTGGACTCAGGCTGTTTCTGGCCATCACAGCAAACAATGCAGCAAATGTCACAATGCAGTTCCCTACAAACTCCAGCCTCACTGCTAACCACCTGCGCGCACACACACACACACACACACACACACACACACACACACACACACACACACACACGTAAAGTCTGAATTAGAATGCACAGCGTACAAACTGGTTTAAACTTTCTGGCAAACAGTTTGGGGAAGAACCACACGTGGTCAGGTGTGAAGGTGTATTGAACATCTAAAAAAGGTGTGTGTGCGTGTGTGTGCGCGTGTGTGTGCGCGTGTGTGTGCGCGTGCGTGTGCGCGTGCGTGTGCGCGTGCGTGTGTAGACCTGTTAGATACGATGCTAACGTAGTAGGCTTTCTGGTTGTGATCCACTCGACTGTCACTTTCTCCGATGAAGCGCTTCTGCACTTCGAAGGCGCGGATCACGCTCGTTCCCAGCAGGGTCTCGTTGAAGTGCGTGTATATGGGAGAGCGGCTCACCGATTCCAGACGCTTCAGTTGGCGAGACGACGCCACGTAGAAGCGCTAAACATGTACAAGGAGGAGAAAACAATGAGTATACGCACACTCGTGTAAAACGCTACCCAAAAAAAAAAACAACAGTGTTCACTACCTTATAAATGCACTTAAGTTTTTTTATCCACAGAAACAATCTGGGTCCAATAAGTTCCAAATATTTCATAAAACGTTAAGCACGTTTGCAAAAATTATCGCAACAGGATCTGTTAAGCATTTGCAACTGAAAGAATTCTGGTCGTTTCTATAAAAGCAGCGTGTTTAATAAACATCCGCAGGAAGTTACTGATTAGTGTTTGCATGATTAGAGCACGACATATGGTTTAAACGTATGTAATACCTGCACGAAGAAGTAGAAGAGCGCCAGAGGAGCGAGGATGATGGCCACGAGCGGAGTGGCGATCAGGATGATGGTGCAGGATGCCAGCACGTTGAACATGGAGCCCAGGAACATCTTGATGATGCTGGGGATCATCGAGTCGATGGTGTCCGTCTCCTTGGAGAAGCGGTTGACCAGGTTCCCACTGGGAGTGCGCTCGAAAAACGACATGGGTGAGCGCAGGACGTTGTACAGCATGGTCTCGTGGAGGTAGCGAGACGCCAGGATCCCACCGACAGACACGGAGAGGGAGTAAGAGAACACGGCGATGCCTGGGAGAGAAGACGTGACGGAATTCTTTACATATTTGAGTTATTTAAGTGTTATATTTTACAATAAGTGCAGCAGGAGACTCTGCACACTTCGACAAAAATCTCTGCCTTTATTAGAATTATACGTAGTTAATTAAAGCACGTACTGACGGAAGAGATTCTGAGTGATGACGAGGGAAGTCGGGACGCGACGATCATATATGGATTCGCAATTGCAATAGATTATTTATTGATTAATATCCGAGCAAAACTCATGAATATTTAGGAGGAACGTGCTACCTGATTGGCCAGTGAAAGAAGAAAGTGCAATCTGATTGGTTAGGGTTATGGGACTGAAGGCATACACCAGCCAATCAGGTTTCACTGTCCTCATGAATATTCATCAGATTTCCTTACAAAAAGAACTGCTACCCAGTGTTGATCACAGCGCGGCACGCTCTCTTATTCTGTAACCTAATGATCTATTTATTAGTTTTGGAATTTGCAGGTATATAGATCCTTTAAAAGACATTTACGTTGATGTTTTGGCAACCCGAGGAACCTCGTTCAGATAACCCGTCCCTGTAAATCAAACAGAACTAAAAAAATAAAGATGATTCGTGTTTTAACCTTGTGAGAGTCCCAGAGCTCCATACACTCCCAGTCGCATGTCTCTGCTGGGCTGAGTGCCGTTGATGACCGGATCATCCGTCCATAAACTGAGCCAGTAATTGGAACCCAGAGACGCTACGTGATGGGCGAGGAAGAGGAGGATGCTGAAGATGGACAGACACACTCCGATGGCTTTCATGTACTCCCAGAACACGGCCAGTTTCACCTAAGACCAAAAAAATAAATAAATAAAAAAATGTGTATATGCTGTGATATTTTGCGTCGTATCACAAGCAGTTTGTATTATTATTTTTTTTTTTTGTAGCTCTGACTCACTCTGCCAGTCTTGGCTTTATCTGCCTCGGTCAGTTTAGCCGCGCCTGCAGATTTTGTTTTCTGCTGTTTGACGTCGTTGCTCTCCGTTTTCTGCTTCACTGTTCCTGTTGAGTTTAAGGAAACCTGGCTCTGTCTGTAGAGAAACACACACACACACACACACACACACACACACACACACACACACACAGTTCACTAATTAGGTTAATTAGCAATTAAAATATACTAAAATTAAGAACACTTTTCTAAATCAAAAATTTTTATTCTACGCATTGAGAAAATGATCTAATTTATTTGGTAATTGATTTAAATCCTTATAAATAATCATCGCACCTCAGCAGAGCCGCAGGCCCTCCGTTTTCCAGCGTCTTCCGCGGAGTCGTATCTGAACGAGACGTTGAAACGGCAAAACAATTACACAGGAGAAAAACAAACGGTTCGTTTTTTCATGCACTAAAAATCCTTAAAGCGTTTCCGGTCCACAGCTCAAACCAAAAAGCGACACACACACACGCCATCATTTATCAAAGCTCTGCCGCAACATGCTGCACATTTTTATCCAAGTCAAGTTTTATCCAAGGAGAATCCCCCCCCCCCAAATAGACAGCAACACATCTGTCTATTTAACTTCTTAGTCTGAGAACAAATCTTTATTTCTACTGTATATATAATTGCTGTCAATCATTACAGATTACTCTAAACTGATTAAAAAAAATGATAACATCATTACTTTTTTTTTTTATCTATTAAATAATCACTGGAAAATTGCTGTGATGTCAGAGGAATAGAACACTTCGAGACATGAAGTTTCTCATGGGGAGGGGAGAGGGGGAAGGAGAGGAGGAGAGGAAGAGAGAGGGAGAGGAGAGGAAGAGTAGAGGGAGACAAGAGAAGACAAGAGAAGACAAGAGAAGAGAAGAGCAGAGGGAGGAAAGATTGAGAAGGAGAGGGAGAGGAAGGAAGTAGGAGAGGAAGAGAAGAGGAAGAGGGAGAGGAAGGAGGAATAGAACACTTCGAGACATGAAGTTATTGAATGATGAGCAACTTCGGTGTGGTAACAGTAACTCCGCTTCATCACACCACCCCTTAGTTGATTATTTTCCTATAACAGCACACCTGAAGTGTTTTATTCCTCTAATGCCACAGCAATTTGTCAACGAGATGGAGTGTTGTCTAGTGGAGAATATTAATACATTTCTTTTCTCTGTCGAGAACACCTAAAAATACCAGCTAGCTTTCCCGTATCCATCTGATCCATTTAATATGTCCTGAGGACACACTGGGGGAATAAAACAATGTCATGCGACATGCAAACCCGTGCAGCCCGGATATGTTTTGCGTAACCTAAGGAGCAACGGCACCCTCCAACCTTCAGATTTCTCATTCTGCTCCTCCTGCACACTTCTCTCCTCTGAACAGCAGGACAAGGAAAAGAGAGGATACAAAAAAACAAAAAAAACAAAACAAAAGCATGTGAGGAAATGAAGACGTGACAAAAGCAGGGAAGAACAAGGGGATAAATTAAGTTTAAAAACTGCATTAAGACAAAAACAATGGAATAAATGTAATTAGAAAAGAAAAGAAGTTGGGGGTAGAAGATGAAAGGACGTACACAAAAGATGCTCTGTATAAAGAGGGGCTAAAAATATCCAACACAAAGTCTCAGAGTTCACATACAAAGACAGACACCTCACACACACACACACACACACACACACACACACACACACACACAGCCTACGCTGGTCATGAACAGACATGAAAAGACACAATGGCCCAAGGTCGTGACCCTGAGCCTGACCCTACCTCCGTTCCCCTCGCTCTCCTCCTCTTCCTGTTCGGTGTTGGTGTGAGAGCGCAGGAATTCAGCGAAGGCGGCATTTTGGCTGAGCAGCTCTGTGTACGAGCCCGCCTCCGTGATCTGTCCATCCTCCATCACCAGGATGAGGTCGACCTGAGGCAGGAAGCTGAGCCCGTGCGTCACCAGCACACGCGTCTGAGACGAACACACAGCAGGGTCATGGCTACATCCCTCGTTCAGTACTTTAACTCCTACAGATTAATGTTCTGGGGTGTTTTGGGGTGAGAGACTAAAGCAGGAGCAGGCACACCCATAGATTCTGACTTCTTACAGAAACAAGGTACAGAGGAGAGGAAGAGGGAGAAGGAGAGGAAGAGAAGAGGGAGGGGAGAGGAAGAGAAGAGAAGAGAAGAGAAGAGAAGAGAAGAGAAGAGAAGAGAAGAGAAGAGAAGAG
>JAOVYU010000031.1:26496464-26508964 GCA_025674565.1 Synodontis membranacea | reverse complement strand
GTGTTCTTTCTCAAACTGTCCAAAAACAAAGTTGGAAGCACAACAGTTTTCTGTCCCTTCACTGGAACTAAGCTTCAAAAACATTGGCAAAAGTTTATTAATCAGTCACAAAGTGGTGTAATTATAAAGATTATGACGGTGTAGTAGCTGCCCGAGCGCTTAAAGCTGTGAGGGAACTGTTGCTAGGCAACTGGCAAACACAGACAAACAAACAAGCTAGCAATTTATGAATCAAAACAGTCAATAATAATAAAAATCAATAATAATAAAAATAGAAACGGCGCACAAAATTCCTGAAGAAACTTTGAGATGGGCGTTGCTCGTGCAGCGCACGGGGTACAAGCGGCTGCGTCCGGGACTCGGGGCCCGTACTACGAAGCATGCTTAACCAAGTCAGATTTAGTTCACACTTAACTTGCGAACGCGTGATTGACAAAGTCAGGTTTTCTCAATTGTTGCTTATCAGTACCATGAAGCCAGATAATAAGTTAACTACTTGAGTGTGTGTTACTTGAGTGTGTGTTTTCAAGACTAATTGCTGATATATATATATATATACACGACATGACTCGACTAAAATCTAAGCACCTTTCGTAGTACCGGTTACTCGCGGTACTACGAAACTTATACCGCACGTGACCAAGTTACTCTCAAACTTATCACGATAAGCCAGTAATTGCACTTCGTAGTACAGGCCCTCGGTCACAGAGTGTCATGGCAAGTCTCACTTCATTCGGAACATGTCAGGAATATGGCATCGTGTTGATGTCACAAGTTGAGTCTATCCCATTAAAAATGAATGGGAAGAAAGAGGAATGAAAACGAAGAGATAGGAACAGCGAACGAAAAAACAGTGGTGGAATGCGAAGAGGGGGTCAGTAGGAAGAATTGTTATGTTATGTTGAACTTTGTACAATGAAAACTGTAGCCGTGAGAGCGAGTTGAATATGGCCCCATGTTATTTCAATGGGAAAATCGGACGGAAAAAGGGATGAAACGGACGAGTGGAGCGAGGGATCCCTTATAAAAGTAATAGCACACCATTCCCGGTCATGCCGGACGTTTTTCTAATTGCAATGCCATAGGTCTGCTGCATGGTTCAGGCCGCATTAATGTCCAAAATGTGGGATATAAATAAATAAACGTAGTGTAAGAATGGAAAGAAAAACAGTTTTCCTGTTGTTTTTCGGTCACCGTAGGTCGCACCGACACACACTGTATGTTCAATCGTGCGGCTCAACGGTCTGCTCGAGTGTGCCAGGTTGTGTGGTCTTGAGCCCTTCGACCTCGAAACCACACCCCAAAAAGTAGATTTTGGACAATAGTAATATGTGCGTTGCCATAGCAACGCCCATAAAAAAAAATTGTGAAAGCACAATGAATGTAAAAATATGACAGACATGTCAGGAATGTCAACATTCCACTCAAGATACATTGGTAAATTATGAAAAAAAGACTCCCGTTGACTAAAATTGATACTAGTTACAAATTTAGCATCGAATGCTAACCTACAGTACAGGTATTATACAGTGAAGTGGACACAGTGGTGTTGAAATTATACAATGCTTTCTAAAAGTTTACCTCAAAACTATTTAGATGTACTCGGTTCAGTGCAAACACTGAAGATCGAAAGTAACGAGTTGACAAGTTTTTGCTTATCATCATGATCTTTATTATAATTTACAGACTCGCTTTTTGGAAAAGCTTACGTGATTATAAAAACTAATCTGATCCGCTCGTATCACTAAATTTGTTCTGCCACACGAAAGAAAGAAAGAAAGAACGAAAGAAAGAAAGAACGAACTACCAGTATATTTATTGCACCAAATTAAGACAGTTTTAGCTGCTTTGAAAAAATCATCCAGTCTTAATTTACATTAGCCTTCAAGAAATCACTGCACAAATTTACATTAGTCGATAAGAAATGTGTTTTAGGTGAAAAAGAAAATCATCTAGACTTGATCATTTATCTAACGGTGAAAGGAGATTTGCGTGTTTGTACTTCACACTATATTTAGATGCTCTTATTAGTGAGCGTGAAATAAAGGATTACACGATGTGATCTAACAGAGGGGAACAACTTCATCAGTGGCTTTGTGGCGATGGCACAAAAAAAAAAACAAATCACCAGTGTACAAAACATGATCACAGACACTTGGGACATTTTACAGTAAACATTAACACATGTTCAATTTCCCATTTTAAGAAAAAACAAATAAATCCCACAAGTTGTTCTGTTACGGTGAGTGAAGAAGAACGATCAACGATGCAAAGGGTTGGACGTTTAGGAGCTCGAAAAGTCTTAGATATCAATCAGCAGAATAAATAAATATTATTCTGATTAAATTATGAAGATGTGTACAAAAAAAAGTGCAATAAGGTTTTATGATGATTATTAAAAGAATTATAATTAAACTTCATTTTCAGTAACTGTGAGCCTCAGGCTACACAAAAGCTAACCAAAAGAACCCCCCCCCAAAAAAATTAATAAAGAAAAGAAAAGAAAATAATAAAAAATGAAATAAAATAAAAATAAATAAATAAAATTAAATAAAAATAATAATAAATGAAATAAAAAGGTAAATAAATAAATAAACATTAAAAATTAAAAAATTCAAAATAAAATAAAATAAAAAATCAAATCAAATAAAATAAAAATAAATTAAAGAAAAGAAAATATCCCCCATTTATTGGAAAAAAAAAACCACCATGCAGACCTTTAAAGCAGTAGTTCAGAGAAAAATTAAATGTCATTTATACCCCAAATCTACTCAGTGTTTTATTTTTCTTATACAACAGCAAGTTGCCTACAATTGCAATTCATTATTCATTAATAAACGTCATGTCGTGCTTTTAAAACCATTCATAGTTGCAATTAATATTGTGGAACGTCAATAAAGCAGTTAGCTCCTGTTCTCACTTAACGTTATAGCAGCTATAAATGTTAGATTCTCTTTTTTCGTTCTCTTGAAGTTAATAATACATACAAAAAAAAAAAAAAAAACAACAACAAAAAAACCCCGCAAATCCTGTTACCAAGAAACCGCAAAAAGTGTAACCTCATCTATCCTGTAGACTTTCCCCGGGGTGGAACATACAGACCGTTATAAAGCGCTGAAGCTGGAGACTCCTTCCATAAATGTTCTCTTACAGAAAACTTCACCAAATCAATGATGGATAACAACATGGCTTTTTGAATATATATGTTTTTAATATATTATATGGACTGAACTTTAAGCTACGTCTTCTAACGTCCTTTTGTTTTTGTTTTTTTTAAACACACTTTAAAATTGTAGGTCCAAAAACTAAACAGATCCTAAATACGTCTTGGCTGATCGATTCAGGACGACGGACATTGAGTACACTTTTGGCAGAACTGCTCCTTTCAGCGATACAAAAAAAAAAAAGTGTATAGTTGAATCAAATGTATCACAAGTCAACCCACCATCTACAGTGACAAAAAAAACCATAATATATAATGTAAACAAAATCTCTAATGAATAAAAATAACGATGCTGCATGACAGAGCGCATACTGATGGAGTGTCACACAGAAAATCAAATCACAGAAACGGACAATGATTACTAGAACGGAGAGCAAAGCAAGTGGGTAATACGATGCGCACTGATGAAATTTTCCAGTTGTTCCATTGGTTACACTTCTAGAACAAACCTTCACTTCCTGTCCTGCGTTCCAATACTGTTGTAACACAAACTCGTCGACTTCCCCGTCATACGAGTGCGCGCAAGTGGTGGAGTGTGTACGGGGATAGATTTCTTTCAGGTAAAAACAACGACAACAATGTATTTTACTGCTCCTGATTAAACTTTATCAAAGGAAATGGGATCAGACCATGAACCACAACGCTTCCTGCTGCTGGTAACTCGTGCTCCTCGACGTCTATAGTTTATCCCACGTCGTTCCAGATAATAAAAGGGAAAAAAGAAAACTCCTTAAGATAGTGGCAGGGTGGTGTAACAAGGGAAGTGGACAAGCAAGTGTTACTAACAGTATTGGAACGCAGCCCTAGTCTGACTTGGTCAAGGCATCAAGGTTGCGCACTTCACAGTGTACAGCCGCTTTGGCGTCGCTAATGCATTCGATGGTCCTATCTGATCGAGTCGGACTCCTCCTGGCCCTCGGGGACGCGCTGATCTGTCACCTGTACTTCCTGTGTGAGCTCCAGGGGTGTTTCTGACCTGCCCGGGGGAGGCTGAGGAACCTCTGCTTCCTTTAGAGACTCGTCCAGGTGGCAGACAGAGCTGGTCTCGCTGCACGACTCTGAACCGGCAGTGGAGCGTCGGAACAGCTTTTGTCCTGTAGGGGAGACATTTCACATCGTCACGCGCTTAGTTCTTATAAAAGAACCTGGTTTTATTTACGGTGTAGTTAGGAAAATTCGGAATGCTCTTGCGCATAATAAACACAGTCACGGCGGAAAATGAACCTGCGAGCCGTTTGGCCGTAGATGTTGGTGTTTCAGGTGAAGCCTCTTTACTTGTCTGAGACTTCATGGAATAAACAGGCTCAGTGCTGTCCAAGCAACCTGCAGGAAATAAACAAGAAATCAGAAATATTTAATAAAAATATTTGATAATTCCATTATCAAAATACATCAAATTTCTTAGATGACATCAGACATCGTTCGAGCTGCTCTATAGCGAAACGTTCCCCGAGTCTGATGTGTGAACTGTTCTTCAATGTTAAAGCAGCTTCTGCTTGTGAACAGTTCATAAACGGGGCATGAACATTTATTTGTTAACATTAACGTGTTCTCAAACAGCCTATAATATCCTAAACAATGTGAAGTAGAATAAGATTATAAACCGAAACCACTCTTTTAATAACTCTCGATGGATTAAATGTTTACAGTAATTCTGGGGTGCTTACCCACTGCCAGGTCGAACGTACTGCCTTTCATCGAGCCTTGAATCGGAGAGAACCAGTTGAGCATGGAGCCGACGAGAGGAATCTGACGCAGCACCCCCTACAGGAGAGAAGAGGAAACACAAGGCAAACTGTTTATTAAGGGTTTCGGTCATCCTGGGTTTTTCCAGACATCCAGCAGCGTTGAGTCAGAGTGACTGGACATGTGTCGAAGTCCTGGATATTTTCTCCACTCTGTAAATCTAACGCAGCTCCGCAGACACCGCGTCCATTTATACAGCAGGTCAGAGCAGCAACGGGAATTGTGGCTGAGTCACCACACACACTTCAGGAATGATGGAGGGGCCAAGTGAACAAGGAGTCAGACACACACACACACACACACACACACACACGTACAATGATACAGACAAACACAGGGGCACACAGACACAAACGATCATAAACAGAGATACACACAGACACAGAAGACATGCACACACAAAGACACAGACGTACACAATCAGAGACACACACTGATGCATGCACACACACACACACACACACACACACACACACACACACACACACACACAAAGAGGCATGCAAAGACACAGACCATCACAAACAGAGACGCATACTAACAGAGGCACACAAAAAGACACACACACACACATATATATATATATATATATATACCCAATCACCCAATCATGAACAGAGACACACACACAGACACACAAAGACACACCCAAAGACACACACACACAGTCATGCAGACAAAAAGACACAGACATACACATACTGTATATACACAGACACAATCATGAACAGAGACACACAGAGGCATGCAGACACAAAGACACAGACACACAATAAAACAGCTATATAGATAGACAAATACACACACACGCACACAAACACACACACACACACACACACACACACACACACACACACACACACACACACCTCCTCCAAGAGTTTCTCCTCAGCAGCTTTCTGAAGCTGCAGCTCGGCCTCCAGGATTCCCTTCCTCACCACCTCCGTCATGTTCTCTAACAACTACAGACAACAACAACAAAAACAACAATCAAATAATAATAATAATATTAATAAGTAGAAGAAGAAAAGTAATATATAAGCACCGCATGAAATGGAACACAAAAACAAGACAATTATTAAAACTAAAAATTATTAAATTATTAAATGAATGAAGCAACTAATTCTGCTCTTTTAAACTAATCCTAAATCAATTTTTAAAACCGTGCTTTGATAAATAGTCACTGTTTAATGCGGAGTGTGAATGTGGTACCTTCCCGCTCTCCTCGATCTCTTTCCCCGTAGACGCAATGGTTTCTACCAACACTGAAACGTCCAGGTCTTCTGACGCCATGCCAATAAACACACAGTCCTTCTCCTCACCAAATTCAGGCCCTGTACGCAGACAAGACAATATCACGCACACACACGCGCGCACACACGGTGATCATGTTGAGCACATCACAGCGTCTGCTCATTAAATGAGGATTTAATGAAACACCATATAAAGCTGCTACTGAATCGATGAGCTCTTCAATAAAGTGGGAAACGGTTAGGACGATGGGAATTGTTAAGAGGACTTTCCGATGAAATCTCAACACTTAATCAGTACGTCGTAGAAATATCACTTTGCAAGCTCATCTAGCAGATTTCCATGACGCCATACGTGTATTACATCATAGTTTTTAGGGATTTTTTTTTTCCCCTCACATGTTCATTTCTTTTCTGTAAATCGCTCTGCAAGAGGGTCTGCATCTGTAATCAGACAGGGATCAGACTGCACAATGTTTTTTGTCTTTCACGTTGGTCACCATGTCAGATTAGACAATCAGACTGCCGTAAATTCTTGCCGAGCCTTGGTTGGAAGACCGGCAGCTTGACCCCCGACCAATCATCGTTCACGTCCTCGCGTGTCGTCAGAGACGAGGGGCGAGAAGGTGTCGAAGGCGGGTACAGAAGGGACGTCAAGGAACACGTCATAGTAGCTGCTAAACTGGGCGCCACATCGCTGTTCTGCGATTACGTCACACTATATATAAGACGTGTTCGTCACTCCTTCCAACGTTCATACTCAGGACCGACGCTGGAAATTTCTCAGCCATGACAAAATCATGTCAATATCGGGTGGAAATTGTGAAGTCTGATCCCAGCTTAACTGCTAGAGTGAAGTGTCACAAAACAAAAACAAAACAGAATTAAAAAAAAGAAAAAAAAGAAAAAAGAAATCAGATAAATTTCTTTTATTCCTGAAAAAGTACTAGTTCCTGTTCTCATGACGTTACAGCAGCTATAATCGGTCCATAATCTGGTCCTGAGAAGACACACGGTATGACGCAGACACCGGAGACTCCTTTCATTAACATAGAAAATCAACCAACACATTCTGACCAATCGGAATCAAGAACACAGCTGAACTGTGGTGCATTATTATTATTATTATTATTATTATTATTATTATTATTATTATTTTCTGACCTGTTGAGAACTCCATCTCTGTGTCCAGTTCCTTCAGTTTCTTCAGCAGCTCAGCATTGACCTTCTGCACCTCCAAATGTCTCCTCTCTTCGTCGACGTCCGTCCTCTTCGGCTCATACCTGCAGTGACACACGGCTTGTTTCCTTATCTGACATTCTACCGAAGTGCAAAAAAAAAAAAAAATCCGCAGCCTTGTGTATTAGACACTGCGTTCTCTACACTTGTATCAGAAAAAAAAACGCTTTCTGGAATAAATTAGAATTAGAATTAAGTTTAACTGCTGTGAGGTGTCGAGGACGATTGCGGTTTGTCTGTATTGCTGCTTAAAGAATATCTGGAGAACGAAGTCACAGAATTTCAAGAATAAAGTAGCAATATTTTGTTGAATAAAAGTCATAAAGCCATGAAATTGTGAAAAAAAAAAAAAAAAAAAGTCGCACTCTCTGGCATTACCAGAATAAAGTCGTAAAATGATCGGAAAAAAAATCAGAATAATTCCAGGAAGAAAGTCAGCCATGGTATTTACAGAACAACTTTCAACAATATCTGATAATATCTGATATTCTAAGAATAAAGTAGGAATATTTCCAGGAATAAGATCAAATAAAAATATTTCTGATATTACGAGAGTCTCCACATTTAAAAAAAAAAAAAAAAAAAGAAATACAAATATTAGATTGAATACGTATTATAATAATAATAATAATAAAGTAATGATCCTACGACTTGTCTGACGTCAGCACTTCAATCTCCTCATGTACCAGCACCAGGTTATTATTATTAATTACGCTAGTAATTTCGTGCAGAGTCGTTCTCGAAGTCGTAATACTAATCACAGGCTGGAGAAATGTTCCTGAAATATTGTGAATGATGATTTTTCTTTTTCCTTCTAAACATTATAAAATCTGTTTAAAGCTGTTTACCTCTAGCCCTGACATAGAAAGAGTTAATATAGTTACTCTGACAAAGTTTATTTCAATTCACACTCATTTAAATGTGTAATGCATTATGGGTAATATAAACTGAGCACTTCCCGTTTCCTATTTTATTAACACTCGGCTATAAAGATTAGAAAATCATGCTTCGAGTGTTTTCTTAAAATTAGGATCATATAGTGTGTGTGTGTGAGTGTGTGTGTAAGAAGAAAAGAGTTTATTTTCTTAAAATCGCTGCCCTTTTAGAGTTTCAGAGAATCAGTTTTAGGGTTTGGTACGTGCTCTCTGACCTCACAGCTCCGAGTCCGGCCCAGCTCAGATCCTCGATGTACGTCAGCGCCGCGTACTGGAGAACTTCCTCTCGGAAATCGTGCCTCAAACGCAGCGTGGAGCTCAACACAGGGATCATCTCTGCTAGCTTGTCCGCCAAAGCTGCTACGTGCGCCTGCTGTGTGCCCAGAGCTGTGCGCGCACACACACACACACACACACAGTTACGTCAGTTATAAAATCTACCCAAATCAGCACTCGATCAGCACTCCTTCTAACATGAATCGTTTCTATAGTAACCTCCAGTACTCGCTCCACATAAACGTATCCTAAGAACCGTATAGAATTGTCCTGAACGTCATGAAGTTTTCTGTAACGTGAGGTTTGTGTAACATTTCTGGAAGGAGTCTCCAGTGTCAGAGGTAAAGCTGAAACTTCAGGACTCAAGAGTTTACCTTCTACGGTTTCTCGCTAACATAAAAAGCTACTTTTTTCTCTCTTAACCACTACAAGAGAGAGAGAGAGAGAGAGAGAGAGAGAGAGAGAGAGAGAGAGAGAAAAGGAAGGCTGGCGAGGGGATGACTTTACGTTCCGCATATACATTCTATACACAACGCCGAGGGCAATTAAGATTAATAGATTAAAAAGTAAAACACAGCTGATATTCAGTGCAACAGTGTGACCTTGTGTTCTATAAACAAGAAATGAAAATCGATTAACTGACATTTTGGACAGGATATAATAAAATATAATATAATAAAACGTTGTATTAGGAGTTTGTATTGGAAATAGAAGTTTAATGCAGACAGTTTAAAAATGTATGTGCCTGCGTGTGTGTGTGTGTGTGTGTGTGTGTGTGTGTGTGTGTGTGTGTGTGTGCGTGTGTGTGTGTGTGCGTATAAACTCTCACCTGCAGCAGTCATTAGAGGGTTAAAGCGAACGCACACGCCTTCATCCTCCAGCTCAACCACATCAACGCCGCTCTCAGGGACCAGCAGCGCTAACTGCTCTCCAAGCTGGAGATAAAACACAAATATAAAATATTTTCTTATATTAATTTTTTAAAAACATATTTTAAATCAGGTGTGAGAGAACTGATATTGCTGTTATGATTTCAGAACATATCCCGTCTATAACAGTTTCATGTTTGTTAAAGAATTCAATAAACCATTAAAAAATAAATAAAAATTAATATTAATAAATGTATATTTTGTGCAGGAGATCTGCTCTTACCCATCTGTTCAGAGCGTCCTGTACGTCTCTGTCTCCTCCGCAGTATCCCTCTGCCGAGCCACCGCTGGACGCTGAGGACACGGAAACACACACGGCTCAGAAATCACGGCCAATTTAAAGCTCGCACCGACTTCACTGCTCGCAAACATGAGGAACAGAGACTCGGAGGAAAGACGATCATTTGTGAACCAGAGGATAATAAAACAGAGAATCAGAGACGGTTCAAATGTTAATGGGATTTTAATCAGATCATTTTCTGTCCTGGATTTATTGTCTCGTCATTAGTGACATGGATTTAAAAAAAAATAAAATAAATTTTTTTATAAAAAGTCTGTTCCTTTTACTTTTATACATTTTGCTTGTCAAATTGTATTTTTTGTTTAATTTCTTATTTCAACAGATATAAAATCAGTAAGGTTTGCTTTCTCATATATATATATATATATATTTTTTTTTACATATTTTGTTTTCTCACCCCGCTGCACTGGAGCACGTAATTTCATTAAAATATCATCATTCAGTCTCTCGATTAATTCACATGATCTAGATTCGCTCTTAAAAAAAAAAAAAAAAAAAAGCATCCGGATAAAAAAAAAAATAAAATAAAAAAATAGATCAGGTTACGCTTGTGTAACCCTACAAAATTCAATATCAGTTCAGTAAAATTCGAATTCAGATTTTTTCCATTTAATTCCACGAGTCATGATTTGTTCTAGCTGATGATCTAGTTGTATTTTATTAACTAGCATATAGAATAAGATTTTATTAAATAACACAGCTGACGTTAGGCGAAGAATAAAAAACGCAAGCTTCAAAAAAAAAAAAAAAAAGAACTATGGCAAGGAGTAACAATATAAGTAATAATATGAGGAACTTTGTACAGTAATAAATTGTAATTGAATAAATCAAATTAATAATAAAAACCTTTGCCAAAAATGTGTTATATCATGCTATTTATATTAAATTACAGTTAATTTTGCAAGAATAACCCTGATGTTGGATTTTTAAATCAGAGTACAGTATTTGGAAGAAGCTACAAACTTTCTGAGTTTCAGTATTTGGCTGATTTTTGGACTGGTTTTGTGACACAAACCTGGCAACCCATTTATTTATTTATTTTCGGCTCTAATTGCATTTTTAACATCATATTATTAGAAAAAACTCCTTGTTCCAAGTCCACCTATCATGCACGTGTTCATTTGTCACAGGTTCTGTCAGGTCCCTGTGGTTTATTACCTTAACCTCTTAAGCACTTGCCAAGGGTGCCAATAATTCTGGAGCGGACTTTGTTACTCCTATCTGCGTTCGTGGATGCCGATAAATAATAGATAAAGGAGAAAACAGGAAAAAAAAACAATCACCCGAACTTGTATCTTGAGAGAACCTGAACACGACCACTGGAGAACTGAGCTCATCCTCGACCTGCAAACGACAGACAGAGCGAGAGAGAGAGAGAGAGAGAGAGAGAGAGAGGGAGAGAGAGAGGGAGAGAAGAGAAGACAGACAGAGGAGGAAGAAAAAGAAAGTGCAAACAGGAAGTAGACAGAAACAGGGAAACAAAGAGAAAGAGAAATGGAACAAGAAGGCCAAAAAAGAAGAAAAACAGAGACAGAGAGACATAGGGGAAGAGAGAGGAAGAGAGAGAGAGAGAGAGAGAGAGAGAGAGAGAGAGAGAGAGAGAGAGAGAGAGGGCATCTAACATACCATTGCAACACTTAAATATGGGAATGAGACACAGCCGGAGGGCTTGATGTCATGCACTAAGCAGCACCACATGACCCGTTTGTGAACACACACTCAGGTTTAGGTTTGGAGTCTCAGCCATTTAGATGTGATGTCATGGAGAGATTTAGGTTAGTTGTTAAACTGAGGTGAAACTGGACTGCATGACCTTTGACCTGCAGTCATGCATCACATCACATCACATCACATCGCTGTTGGAATGTGACACGCTGTCGCTTCCTCACTTTCACCGCTCCTTTCCCTACACACACGAGATACAGCTTCACACCAGGAATAACGCTACTGCTACTGAGCGCCATCTTGTGGAGAGCTTGTAAAACATCAGTGAGAGAGTGAGTGAGAATGAGAGAGGAAAAAAGGTGTGTGTGTGTGTGTGTGTGTGTGTGGCAGAGAGAGAGAGAGAGAGAGAGAGAGAGACAGTGCAAGTAAGAGAAAATGAGAGAGAGACTGAGTGACAGAGACAGAATGAATGAGTGAGTTACAGAGATTAAGAAAGAGTCAGTCAGTGAGTCACAGAGGGAGTGTGTGAGTCAGTGAGTCACAGAGTGAGTAAGTGTGTGTCAGTGAGTCACAGAGGGAGTAAGTGTGTGAGTCAGTGAGTCACAGAGGGAGTATGTGTGTGAGTCAGTGAGTCACAGAGGGAGTAAGTGTGTGAATCAGTGAGTCATAGAAGGAGTAAGTGTGCGAGTCAGTGAGTAACAGAGGGAGTAAGTGTGTGAGTCAGTGAGTCACAGAGGGAGTAAGCGTGTGAGTCAGTGAGTCACAGAGGGAGTAAGTGTGTGAGTCAGTGAGTCACAGAGGGAGTAAGTGTGTGAGTCAGTGAGTCATAGAAGGAGTAAGTGTGTGAGTCAGTGAGTAACAGAGGGAGTAAGTGTGTGAGTCAGTGAGTCACAGAGGGAGTAAGTGTGTGAGTCAGTGAGTCACAGAGGGAGTAAG
>JAOVYU010000031.1:26456755-26467411 GCA_025674565.1 Synodontis membranacea | reverse complement strand
TGCAATTTTGTGCAGTGCAAACCTTACAGAACTTTTCAGATGAATTAAAAATCATTTTAAGTTTCTTTGAAGTTCTTATCTTTTTGTTTTTACAATATATGTTGAGTAGAAAGTTTTTTTAACACATTTTTATTGAAATTTTCTTATTGACTTTAAACATCAACTAAATAAAATAAAATGAATAAGAATAATGAGTCACTTTGAAAAATAAAAATAAAAATAAATACATAAATTTGTGCAATTTTGTGCAGTGCAAACCTTACAGAACTTTTCAGATGAATTAAAAATCATTTTAAGTTTCTTTGAAGTTCTTCTTCTTTTTTTTTAACAATATATGTTGAGTAGAAAGTAAATTATAAAAAAAAAAACCATGTTATCATGACATGTTCATTTCGGCATTTCCTTTCTGTTACTTCCGGGTTCTGGAGGTGTGGCCACGCCCACTCACCGTGTACAGGTAACGGTGTCACTCACCTGGATCACCTTTACCTGCGGACACACGGACTGTTTCACGTGATTAATTCATAATATTTATGTCATGATGATGTTTTTTATTTAAGGAGAAGAAGAAAAAAAAAGAGACAGGTTTGGTTTATTTATTATTTTGTATATTGTTGTTTTCTGATGGAGGAGGCGGCTCTGGGCGGTCTGGGCCGGTGCTCGTGCGCGTTCTGGCTGGCCGTGGCGTTCGACGTGTGCGGGCTCGTGGTGCTTTTAGCGGGAGTTTTCGCCAACATCTTCTTCTACGACTTTCTCATCTACGCGGGCGCCATCGTCATCTTCCTCAGCCTGATTTGGTGGGTTTTCTGGTACACGGGGAACATCGAGGTGCCTCCGGAGGAGCTCGAGGACGACGTGGGTCTGCTGAAGAAGAAGGAGAAAGGCCTCACCGGGGTCCTGAGGAGGTTCTCCAGCCGAATCAGGAGCTCCATGAGGAGAAACGGAGCCACAATGGCGGGCCAGGCACCACGGAGCCAACATGGCGGCCGAGGGACTGTAACAGTCAACCTGTCCATGAATCCCCCACAACAACAACAACAACAACAACTGAGCACTGTTTCAGCCACTGTGGCTACAGAAACCTCACCCATATGAGCCTTAAATCACAGGTTATCATTATATTTATTTATTACTATTTAATAACAATTACTAATGAACAGGTAACAGGTGAGTCTTAGCCCCGCCCCCTTCCCTTTCATGGTCCTGAAAATGACTTTGATCTACTTTTAAAGATACCGACGTCCAAAACAGGAAAAAGATTAAAAACAAGAAAGTCAGCAAGACGTTATACGCGTCAGTAACCGAACACTCGTTATTCACCCACTTCAGGGACATCTCGAGTCAGAATGTGGACACATATGGAAAATTTATGGAACACCCATCCAGGTCAAAGGGTATGACGGACGCAGAGACGATCCCAGGGAAACCCGGACGCGATCCTGACGTAACGATCGGAACAATTTAGACCAGCCGGGATGTCTGTACAGAACGTACAACGAACTGGGCTATGGCTTATCACGTCTAGCTCGTATAATACATTTAAACAGAATAAATCACATGCTGAACCCAAAGGAGGAACTCGTACAGAGATACACCTCAGTCGACAGATCAGCTCGTTAGCACGCCGCTTATGAGCTCTATATCAGAAGTGTTAGATTATTCCGGACATCTGTGCTATAGAAGTTCCTTTAAGTTTATCTTTAAGTGCTTTTCGTATATTTTTTAATGTGTACGCTTTTTTGGAAAAATGGTTCCCCTAGACCGGCGAAGAACCATATTTGGTAATTATATATATGGTAACTTTATTGACCTTGATTTGCGAAAGAAAAAAAGAAAAACCTTGATAAAAGGTTCCTCCAATAACACTTTTTGAATTTTTTTAAATTTTAAAATTAAAAATTTTGAAATTCCAAGTATTTCAGTTAGTTCGCCATAAAGGGTTATCAACAGAAAGCGGAAAGAGGTTCCATTTAGTTCTGACGATATTTCCTCGAGCTCGGCGTTTAGTTTCCGAAACATTTTACGGTTTGAAAAAAGAAAAACACACCTGGTTTAAAGTCAAGAAAGTTCTGCTGAACGTTGAGCTCGAGGAAATATCGAGCACTAACTGAAACTCTTGGAAATTAAAAAAAATTATTTTAAAATGATAATTAAAAAAAAGAATCAAAATTCTTTTATCAAAGTTTTTATTTTGCAAATAAAGTTACCATATATGGTTCCTCGTCGGTCTAGGGGAACCATTTTTTTTCCAAAAAAGTGTATATATAAAAATGTCAGAAAAACACTTAAGCTTGAACTTAAAGGAACTTTTATTTATTCATTTTGATTTTAATTTTGATTCATTTTACATGTCCGTCGAAGTTACCGAGTATGGTTCCTTTCCCAATAAAGGGTTAATATGAATTGAAATACCACTTTATCAGTTATTTGAATTCAGATGAAGGACTGCAAGTATTATTAGTCTAAGTTTGGACAAGATCCTGATTTATTTTAATGTTCATATGTGGAGAAGAACAAGCGAACAGGACCTACAAAGTATTACGTCCTTCAAGCGAACAAAAAAAAATAAGAGTCTGTTCTGTGGGTTTGCTTTAATGAATACGCAATTTAGTGAGTTATGGGACGACTGAAGGACGAGTTTACATCCAAGGATCGTTTCTTAAAGCTGTGACTTCGAAGTATTTCGAAATAATAAGCAGGACTAAATCTGGGAACCAGATCGTTTAAAATCTTTTCGGTGTACATATTTCAAATGAACTGAGATGTTCTCGTTTTAGATCATTTCTGCTTGTATACTGTAGGCATTAATTCATGAATTAATTCAGACTAAATGTGTTCGTTAAAACTAAAAGAGATTCTTCAACCCTGGAAATTCCAGGTCGAGTCACTGCGGCGTTGTCGCCGTGCAATAGGCGTTTTTTGGGAATAAGTAAAGCATTCAGAAAAGCAAGAGCTTCTTATCGTTCTGTTAATGTTTAACAGCATTAAACCACATACTATAGCTATTGCACACACACACACAAACACACACCAGTATTGTTCGACACACAGTAAAACACCCCTACGGCTGCGTCTCACCTTTCTTACTTAACCTCCAGCTCTCGTTCATGGAAAAACGTTAACTGGAACATGTTCTGTAGCGTATATGCAGTTTGATTCGATGTTTGTGCGGACATCGTGACTAAAACGTTTTTGTGTTTCTTTTCCCTCCACAGCGACCAGAAGAGGGACGACTTGGAGAAAATGGAGCTGCGGCTGTACATTTACCGTTTTGTAGCTTGTTTGCGAATGATAGTAATCATTGTATTAAATGGTTATTTTTATTGTTATAATTAGAATCATGGTTCGATTGTTGCCTGATTTGCTCCTGAGATTTAGTCACTGCCAGTTCCTGCACCGTTACTCCGCTCTCTCCGGATGGCGTCTGGATGGCGTTCACGGGCATTATAGCGTTTTTCTCATGAATTTGTGTGTAACTGATGTCTTCAAACACACTGTAGTGAGCTTATAAACCTGACTGAAGAATAAACAGCTGTATTTTTTTTGTAGCCGTGTCGTTTACAGTTCCCTGTATTGTTTGAACTTCCACCTCCGTTGTTGTTCTCTATAAAAGGCCACCTTTGGACAGTGAGGAGTGTCCGATTTCCTCTTATCTGTGTTTGTTCAGGAGGATACGTTTAGGGAAAGACAGAGCTGATGTGAGAGGAAGTGTGAGAGGTTTCATTATCTGTTGTACTGTTTAATTCATGCATGGTTACTAAGCAAAATGACCGTTGGCCTTTAGCCTGAGTAATAGTACACTGATCCTGGTTATTAACGAGACGAGACGTTCATATGTTTTGAGGTTAGGACATATTAGCAAGAGTAATGACGACATACGCACACACAAACACACAATTTACCTGTTCGATCCGTAATGGCATCCGAGATTTATATTTTTACAATTAACTTCCGTCGACATTTTAAGACCAAACTTTTGCTCTTCATTGTGAAGTAGGATTTATCACCTGACTTTCTACCCAAAGAGACTGATGCAGCAGTGCTTTAATCTTTTAGTCTGTCATCTGTCTCACCTCCTCATCTGTACACTCAGCTCGAACAGATCAGCTTCCCGAACCTTAACTTTTATGCTAAAGCTGAGGTAAAGTCATCCCACTCGTTATCTCATTATCGACTGTCAAGGAGCCGAGTTGAGCTTCTGCCGTAACTCAGAGCGTCTGCGTCTTATAGCCGCATTGCATTCTGGGACTTTGTGTCCCAACGTTCGCTGAAATGTCTCCACGTGTCTCCTTTACGCCGGATTTCTCATTAATGTGATTTTGAACGTCACTGAAAAATGACTGAGTAATTAAGCTCTAGTATGAGTTTGTTAGAAAAAAAAAAATGTGTCGTATTAAATGTAAGAGAAAACGTACCGCTAAGGAATAGTGAAAATACCGCAAACAAACAAATCACTGAACGCTTTGCAAATTTTTCAATGTAAACAGATTGACTGTTTCAGGGTGGAGGATTCTTATAAGGTCTGGCTTTGGTAGCCGGACTACAGAATTAAAGCGCCGCTGCATCAGGCTCTTTAGGAAGAGATGAAAGGAGGACTAAATCCAACTGCACAACTATCACTGGGTAGTCAAACGGCATTCTGGGTAATGTAGGAAAACCTTAACAATACTGGAAAACAGAACCCCCCCCCTCGCCCCCCAAAAATATATGAACCAATCATTTTAAATCTTAAGATCACGTTAATTATTAAAGATAAATTATGGCTGTCATTCAGTGTCTTTTCCTTCAGTATTCCAGATTGTAGGTTAACATAAATTCAAAATATATTTTTTCTTTTTTTTTCTTTCTAGATCACATTAACGTTCATATTTTGGTGACTTTTAAGATACTTTTAAAGACTTTTAACTTTTACACTCCGCACCGTCAGGCAGCGCTCTAGGTAAAGTTACTTCCGGTATGCACATAGAACTTCCGGGTCACTGTCGCGTTCTTTTTATTTTATCGTCTTGTTGCAGTCAATAAACGCGTACTTTATTTTTATTTTTTAAAACGCACATAAATACACATCTTTTACGAAATTGTTATATTAAAATGTTTGCAACGTGAATCTCCACGTTCTTTCACCTTTTCCGCCTTGCGTTGTCCCACATGGCGTTAGCTTTATTTTTTTCCGATCCGCATTTCGTCAAGCCCCGCCTTCTGTGCTGTGATTCGCTAAGCCGGCCTGCACGGAAAGAACTGTCCAATCATGGAAGAGTACGCGCAGTTATGTTAACCAATCCCCACGCACGTGGGCGGGGCTAGTCGGAGTACGGGTGCGGATGAGCAGAACGCGTTCGCATGTCTCCTGTGTTTATTATGTAGAGCTTGTGAAGGAGCGCAGTTTATTATGCCGTGCTGTGTGAAGGTGTGTGTGTGAGTTCAGTGGACATGTCCAGACTTGTTCTGGGATAAATAAGAAGGGTTGGATTTGATGTTAGCTCCAGGAGTTTAGAGTTTAGAGATCCAGCATGGAAGTGGAGAGAGATTTCCTGAACAGTCCTCCACCTAAAACTGTCCGCTTTGGGGACAATGTTCTCAACACTCTGGCCAAACTCAAGCAGGTGAGAGATTTCAGCTTCATTATGGAGAAACTCCTGGAATAAAGAAGCAAACTGTCAGTTATTTTATTTATTTACTTTTTGTTTGTTTGTTTGTTTAGTTTTTTTTTAATAATGTGTGTCCTTTTTTTTTTGTCCTAAAGGGAGACACAAGTGATTATGAGATGATAAAGCATCAACTTTCAGACCCTGATATTAAGGTAGGTCTGTTTTCAGGTAGTTGATAAACAATAACTGCACCAGAGGCTCTTTATTTATTGAAAGAATTTAGTTACTTATTTGTTTAAAGTATTTATTTATTTATTTAAAGAATGTATTTATTTGGTTATTTATTTATTTAAAGTATTTATTTATTGAAATAATTTATTTATTTAAATAATTTAAAGTATTTATTTATTTAAAGAATTTATTTATTTAAAGAATTTATTTATTTAAAGAATTTATTTATTTAAATTATTCATTTATTTAAAGAATTTATTTATTTATTTAAGTTATTCATTTATTTAATAAATTTATTTCAAGTATTCATTTATTTTATTTATTTATTTAAAGAATTTATTTATTTTAAAAAATTCTTTGTTTCAAGGATTTATTTATTTATTTAAAGAATTTATTTATTTAAAGAATTTATTTATTTAAAATATTTATTTATTTAAAGAATTTATGTATTTATTTATTAACTATTATGTATTGTTATTATTTATTTATTAATTTTTGCAAAAAAAAAATTGGGTGCATAAGACTCAACTTGTAGCAAAGTTGAGTTGGAAATCACACGTTATGTTATGTAAAGCTACATGAAAAAACATGAGTCTTAAAAAAAACTTCAACTTTATTTATATAAAGCACATTTAAAAAGTAACCTGAGTTGCACCAAAGTGCTGTTCAACAAAAGCCTAGATAAAAACAAGCATATTGAAAATTATATATATGATTATAAAGCAGCGGCACGATCACACCCTGATTTTAATCATGAGCTTGTCACTGGTAAAATGAACTGATCTGAAAACCAGAGTGATCTTAAAGGAGAATATGAAGATACACTATACGGACAAAAGTTTGTGAACACCTGACCATGGCACCAGTATGTGGTTCTTCTCCAAACTGTTCCCAAAAAAATGGAGCTTATTATAACAGCAAAGGGACTAAATCTGAACTGGGATGTTTAACAAAGCGCATATGAGTGTTATGGTCAGGTGAACACAAACTTTTGTTCATATAGTGTAAATGAAATGGTAAACCCAGTTAAGGATTTAAATACAAGAAGTACAGATTTAAAGATCAAGCCTAAACTTATACACTGCAAGTATCAGAATCAGCTTTATTGGCCAAGTATATTTACACATACAAGGAATTGTACTCCGGTTTGCCATTGTTCTCTACGTACATACGACAGGGGTAGACGTACAGTAAACAAGACAACAAACACACAAAAAAAATGGCACTGATGATTTTTGTATACACAGTAATGAAATAGTATTGTTACTCTGAGAAGCAATAGAGTCGGCCATTGTTGTAAAATTTAATTCAGGTCTTGTGTAATGAATAAAACACTCGAGAAAAACAATCAACAAGGGGCTGGGCTGATGGAACAGAGTTACGGTTATCACCCAGAAGTTGATTCATTTCCTATATAGTCGTACCGTCAAGCATTTTATTCCTCTTATATCACAACAGCGTGGCAACAATTCCAGGTTTTACTTTATTCCTGAGCAACATGTGGTACTTTTACGCGAACGTATCGTCAAAACACGGCTTGTCCGTTTACAGAGGAAAACATGCCGTTAGGAAGCGTTGACACTGGAGACTCCTTCCATAAATGAATAACAAACATCTCCTGGCAGAAACGTCATCAGATCAATGATGTATTCGTCTTTGTGAAGTAACAACACTCATTAAAATCAGTTCATTTTAAGCCTGTAATTAACTGTTACTATGTTAACTGTGACGTATCAGAACGAGCGTTGTAAATACAAACGTTTTTTGCAGCCGCAGTACAGAGAACGAATCGACCAATCCGAATCCAGAATTAAACAGGGCTGTAGTGTACACTCGTGGTACGCATGCCTTACTCGTCTGTGCTGTTTTCACGCTCCCAACAGGACGCTCAGATCATCAGCTGGCTGCAGGAGTTCAGGTTGTGCGTCACGCAACTCGGCAAAGAACACGAACAGCTGATCTACATGGTTCTGGTAAGGAGTGTCACTGCGCCGGGAGAACGTGAGACCCATGCGGTGATCTATCGTACACTCTAACGCAAAGCGCTTGGAAATGTGAATCGTCTCACACTTTCTCTTACGATGTTAGCTTTTATTGATACGGTTTGAACAGAGTCGATCAGTAATTAGAGTCTGTTTTAAATCCAAATCCAATTGGTTGTGTATTATTACCTTTGCGCTTTAGGCCACGCCCCCTATCTGATACAGAAAGTGATTTTTCTGAGTCACCTTTTTAAAAAGGTTTTAAGAGACATTTTTTTGACATCATTTAAAGATTAAATTTTCTTCTCATGACATTTCTTCAAACTAACTTTTTTAAATTGAGTTTTATAGCAGCGTTTAATTTGTTCATGTTGCAAAAAAATATACGGCTTCATATAAATTGTATTTCATTTGTTTAGTTTTTTCTGTTTTACTTTCCTTGACTGCTTTTTTTTTTATTTTTTTTTTTATTAATTCATTCATTAATCTGTTTGTTTAGTTCTTTATTTATTTTGTATACCTCTGTGGACATTTTTGGATTTTACTGATTTTTATGTAAAGCAGTAATAATAATAATAACACAAAAAGAACACAAAGCAATAAATAGATTATTTTATTTAAATCTAATAATTTATTTATTTAAATGTAATAAATTTTTATTTTGTTTGCATTTCTCTTTCTTATCGTTATTAGTGTAAGTTTTATATTTGGAATATTAAAATATATATTTATATATATATTTTTTTAGTTAATATCTTTAAAATTAATTTAATGTAATAATAATAATAATTAACATACTTGTAACATTTTATGCCCAATAACAATTCTTCTTCTTTTTAATTTTCTTTATTTATATATTTGTCGGTCTGTTTATTTACTTGTTTACTTACTTACTTGTGTATTTCTTTGCATTAAAATGTTTTCATTTCCTGCCAGAGGCTGCCGTGGCCGGGCCGGAGTCCTGCCGTGGTGGACGAATACCTGGCGTTCCTCAGCAACCTCATCTCCGCTCAGACTGTGTACCTGAGGTCATGTCTGAAGATGCTGGTGTCTAATTTCACCCCTCGTGAGTCCGATTCCACTCCTCCGTTTCTGGTCAGATAAAAACCCGCCGTGAGCTGAAGTGCTTCTGTTTCTCCATCTCTTACAGGAAGAGTAAAAATCCAGGAAGGGAACGTGGACATATCGGATTCAGACGACGAGGACGAGAGTGAGTGTGTGCCGTGCACTAACTAACAGATGTAAAATTAATGGCACCCTTCACGAGCAAGAATGAATTATTATTATTATTATTTTTTTTAATTCCTATTTTTGTAAAAGTCTGTTTTACGAGACTCCCACTGAGTCTGTTTTTTTTTTTTCCCACTGATATTTGGACACGTACAGTACATCTTGATTAGGGTGTGTATAAAAAAACCTAAAGTCTTATAAAGGATTAGAAAATAGTTAATAATAGGCAAAGAATATATACGACTGTAATTATAATAATTATAAGGAAATACTGGAGGCAGACTTTGAACTCTTCATTCTAACCTGGACGTGGAATTAACGTCTTTAAAAAGTGTAAAATGTATTTAGTTAACTATTTTTGTGTATATTATTTATTACCTTTAATCTTTCTTTGTCGGTGTAAATACTTTTATCTTATTGTCTTTCTTTTGTTCATTTTTATGGATTGTTTTAATCCTTATTATTTTCCTATTTATGTTTTCTTCTTACCTTTTTTTTTTTTTTTTTTTTTAATCTTTCTTGCTATAAATGCTGTTATTCTTCTTTTAATTGGGAAGCACCGTGAGCTCCATTTTATTTTCGAAACTGTCTTCTAAAGTCGTCTTCTTCTTCTTCTTATTGTTTACAGTTGATGACAAAAATCCCAGCAGATAGCAATTTTCCTGTAAATAATTTCCTGTCTACAGTTTCCTTTCTGTATTTATTTTGTGAGAGAAGTCACGTATCTACGTCTACATTTCTCTCTAATTTTGTGTGTATGTTTTTTTTTTTTTTTTTTTTTGTATTTATTCAGACCTGCCCAGGATATTCGATCACTGTCACCAAGCCTTGCAGATGATCACAAGATACGTTCCATCGTAAGTTACGATAAAAAGACCACTTATTATTGTTATTATTATTATTGTTATTATTGTAGTTGTTGTTACAGGTATTAGAGTCATCATGTAAGAGGTGCAGGTGGAACAGAACATAATTAAATTAAGGAGTAAAACACTTCGGGTTGTGCTGTTATAGGAAAATAATGAATGACAGAGTGGTGTGATGGCGCAAGGTTTCTGTTCCGGCCTCTGACACCTAGCATTCTCCATTCCTCCTTGATGGATTATCTCACAAACATGCCGTTTTTGTGCGTTTGTGCATGCTGCGTATGAAAGATGCCCACACTAATGACCTCCACACGTCATTTACCACCTCTGATCCGTGCAGAACATCAAAATTATGCAAGACCTGTAACATGACAGAGGCTTTTCTCAGAGTCTTTTTTTTTTCTCCATAGTACCAGTCGGTTCCTGATGCCAATCCTCAGTGACAACTTCCCATTTGTACAGAAATCATCCAGATCACTGGTACGTCCTGCCTTTTTTTTATCTCTAACCAAAGCAGCAGCTCTGTTTATCTTTTCACAAGGGTTGGATTTGAGAAAGGCTTTGCTCTGGATAAAAAAGTTTATCTGAATTTGACTTCATTTGAGTTAAACCTACCATCGAGTTTATCTGAATTTGACTTAATTTGAGTTAAACCTACCATTGAGTTTATCTGAATTTGACGTCATTTGAGTTAAACCTATCAAGATTATCTGAATTTGACTTCATTTGAGTTAAACCTATCAAGATTATCTGAATTTG